>JAJIBD010012961.1:0-31373 GCA_021461705.1 Cryptotis parvus | reverse complement strand
ATTTGAAAATAACGGTTTGGAGAAGGGATTGTGGCTCTCCCCTCAAGGGAGGTCCCTAGGCCCCATCCCTCAAGGGACCTCCTGTGGATTCCATGGCATTAACATTACTTGGTGGTCGGGTGACTATGGCAACAGATGCTGGGGCCTAGCTGGGTTCCCAGCGGTACTCACTGCCCATTAGGGCCCCTCCTCTGTGTCCCAGGTGGATACTGTTCCCCTGACCTGTCCTAAGGAGCAAGGCTAAAGGTTCCTGAAGGTTATTCTTTAATGTTACTTTGTTTCCTCTCTTGCTTGCTCTCTGCAGGAAACTCTCTTCGGGCTGCTCTCTTTTGGGGGCGGGGGGTCTGTGCAGGTTCTTCTCATCAGACCTCTGACTTGCGGATGTCTATTTTCAGGCTTCATCTTCTGGTTCTCTCCCAAGACTTCTCCTGCCAGGACCTTTTCCTCAGGTCCTTTCAGCTCAGAGCTTTTCTCTTCAGGGCTTCTTTTCTCTGGACTCCTCGGCTATGTCCCTATCTATTTCCCTAGTTATCTTGTTTCATCTTTGGCTACAATGTCTTGTGTCTCTGAATCCCTGGCTTATTCTTTGAGTTCCTCTGTGTTGCAGTGGTCCTAATACTCAGAAGTCCAGAAGCTCTGTAGCCCTGTAGCTTTGATGCCAGCCCTCGGGCTCAGGCACCAGGCCTGTGACTCTGTGCTGGCCCCTCATGCCCCTAGGCCTCAGGCGCAGTTTCTCCTCCCTAGTGTTGGCCATCCGGCTCAGGCACCAGGGGCCCCATGGCCTAGGTGCTGGCCGGGACACCAGAGGCTGCTTCTCTCTCAGTCTTTAAGCCTCCCCCCCCCCTCAGGATGCTCTCCTGGGGCCCCTATTTATAGTCCCTGCCAGGTTCATAACCCTGGCCTCAACTGTCTTAACAGACCTTCAGAGGTACTGTGCCTTTAAGATCCCAAATTTCCCCCTTTTTAAGAAGGCAAAGTGCCAACTCCGCATAGGCCACAGGGAATCTCTTGCAAGACCCAGTTATGGGGCCAATATTTAGAAGAAATAACAGAGACATCAGCTCCTTTGTCAAACATGCCAATAAACTTTTGTCCATGAATTTCAACTGTCAAAAGCGCGTGATTGCCCTCTGTTACGTTATAAGTAAAGGTCACTAGGGGATCGGGAGGTGTAGCTCCAGGATTTGTATTGCCGAAACCTCCAATCCTTGGGCAATCAGAATGGCCGGGCATAATGTTAGGAAGCAACAGTAATTGGGCTGTATACTCTCCTTTTTTTGAATGTCCAAATGATGGGCACAGAGACAACCTCTATAATCGCCTCTGTAGAATCAGAATCTAGTATACCAATATGGATGATGATCCCTTTTAGAGTTAAACTGCTTCTCCCCAAAGAAAACTCACAGTGCCTGGTGGTACAGGACCTTTTAGATTTTTAGTTCATAAGGGCACTGTGCTGGCGTTATGGTAATATTGTCGGGGCACGGGATATCTAAAGCAGCACTCGCTGCAGTAGCAGGCTGTTATGATGTACTGGTTGCATCATTTGTTGATTGGGGACATAGGGTGCAGGATGGAAAACTGGGATGTCCTCTGGTTTCGCAGGACCTGGGGTTGGCCCCCGCCCAGTTTCCCACAAATAGGTTACTGGACGGTTGTCCTGAGAAGACAGGGCCAGGATTAAACCATAATTCCCTTTGATAGTGTCTAAAAAGTTCCACAGCTAAAGCACCTGATGTTAGCTCTTGAGGTCTGAGGCTGGCCCCTCCTGCAGGTTCTATTAGCAGGAGTATGAGAGGAAGGACAGTCCCTTGCCCAGTGATAACCTTTACCACATCTTAGACATGGACTGTGTGGTGCAGGGTTTCGAGGGGCTCCATATCGCTCGCGGAGATCCCCTGACCCAATATTATTATTCTGGGTTCCCTCTGCACCGCTTATGTTTCTATGGCATTTGCATGAGCCTGATGGTGTACTGAATCGGATGTTCCTACAGGCCTTGAGGTAACCCATTACATCCTCTCTTTTGCTAATAGGACGTAGAATTGTTTGGAGATCTTCTTTAGCATTTTCGAATGCTAAAAGCGTAACAAATATCCTTGGGTTTCTTTACCTTTTGTTTTTTTAATTGTGTCAGTTAGTTTACCTAAGAAATCCGCATATGGCTCTGAGATACCTTGAAATATTTTGGTGTATGCGCCTTGAAATTCTGTGTCTGTTAAGTGATAAACTCTAAGTATCTGCAGGGCTAGCCACAATGTGTAAAAGAGGGAGAGAGATGCAGAGACAGAGAGAGAGAGAGAGAGAGAGAGAGAGAGAGAGAGAGAGAAGAGAGAAAGGATACTGGGGTACCTGCTATTGAGGCAGCCTGGGGGGTGGGCAGGAGGGGGGGGGGGTACATTGGTGGTAGAAATGGGGCACTGGTGGAGGGATGGGTGCTGGTATACTGTACTACCAAGAACCAATTATGAACACCTTTGTAATTTTATGTTTCACGGTGGTATAATAAAACAAAATTTAAAAAAAAAAGGAATTCTGTGTCTGTGTCCATTTTCTCCCAAGCTGTTAAAGCTGTCCCCCCTGATATAGGATAGTATCGACCGGGGTAAGGTGGCTTGTTTACATTTATCGTGCCATTCCCCTTCACCAATGAGCATATTGTTCATTTAAGTCCTGAAATTTCCCATCCATAATGTCCTAGAGTATGCGATTTAGTTTGACCTCATCATGAAACCACATCTTCCGCTGAAGAAATTGGGATAGCCTGAGACATTTAGCTATCACATGGAAGTCTTCAGGTGTCCATACTGCAAGCTCACTCCAATTGGAAACATATTCTGAACAAAAATGACTAGTTGGTTCATAATTCGCACTAGCCTTTTTAGACTGGCTTAGAGATCCCATCTTTAAGATTTTATATACTGGAGCATACGTTTTATCTGCACTGGCGGAGAAGGAATGACAAAAGGTGTGGCCTAGACATTTCTTCACATGCCTGCTACTATGAGGGTGAGGTGGTGGAAGAGGGTATGGCATTTTCAGATCATTGTAGGAGTCAGAACTTGAAGATTCTTGTTCTTTTTCAGTCCTTTCCTCATTAATATCAGAGTCCATTGATAAGGGACCCTCTGACATGCCATTATTGGCCTTAGGAAGGCCTTTGGATTGCAAACATGTTATCACCCACCGGAATACTTCCTTCCCTTCAGATAATAATCTTCAGACAATAATCTTCCCTTCACTAATTTTTTTCAATTTAAACATACTTATCTGAAGGTAAGCACACCACAGAAGCATTAAGCAGCCTAAACTGTAGTGAGAAGAAGCTCACTACATTATAGTAGTGAGCCAAAGAAGGAGCAGCATTTCCTAAGAAACATTTCCAAAGAAGGAGCAACATTTCCTATCCCCAACAAAGGGGGCCTATTAAACAACCGCCCATTGGGAAATCATACTCACTAAAGGTACCAGATGACCAACTGTCCAGGCTGTTTGAGCGCCAGATGTCAGTTTACAGCTGTGTGACTGACTCACTGACAGTATCAGGTACAGAACCAGTCCAGAGGCTTTGAACTCCCTTTAAGCCTTTCTTCCAACTATGTCCTTGCTCTGCCCTTAGGCAACCCTTCTCTCTGCTCCTCTAATTCTATCCTATCAGGCTCTCTGCTCCTCCAACTCACTCCTGCTAGCCAGGCTGCCAGTCTCAACTGACAACGCAACTGCTTTTCCAACTCTTTTATGCCCCCATAATTTGGGTATCAGTCATCTCTTTAAGAAGCACAAGCCATCCCTTTAAGGGATCTCTTGAATCTCTTAAAGGGACCCTACACCCTAGGTAATCTGAGTGAATCCTGTAGCACTGAACATACTATTTAATATGCATAGTTATTCTGAGCCATGCTTCCTATAATTCCTTCCTGTGCCCTCAAGTTCTATGATTATGAGTCATTATTCACCAAGGAACCACACAGGCTTACAAGATTCCATAGATCAGTATTCCCCTTTCTGCACTTCTGAACTCACCATTAGTTTACTCGGATAGTACCTTCTCAGTACTGCTAGGAAAATAGATCCCAGATTCTTGTATGTTACTTCCTCAGCACCTAAAATGGTACAGAAATATTTTTTTTTATTCTTCTGAACAAACTGAAACCTTGAAAAGAACCAATATGTAAAAACTGCCTCAGGAGTTAAAGATTAAACAACAAGTTTTAGTTTTAGTTTATTTGTATTTCATTTTCCATTTTTAAACCATTTGACACCATATAGAAATCAAAGAGATGGACTGAGATAGAGATAGAAATCAATAATGTCATGCAAGGTCACCACAAGGTTTTAAGTGTTTATGTTAGCAAGATATTCCGATGACTCATGGGCTCATGCCCATCAGCATAAGAAGAATCATGTGACAGGTCTAAGGAATATGAAAGCATATTTTCCTTTTTCCTCCACACCAAAAGCTCCAGCATGTGACAGCAGCTATGAATTTCCAATGTAACAACCCTGTGGGCAATTTCTTAAATGAAACTTTTTTAAAATTGAATCACCATTTATTACAAAGTTAACAAGATACTTATGATTGAGGTTCAGTATATATTGTTTCAATACCAATACCCAAATGCCCAAATGCCCAATACCAATACCAATGCCCAAAACCCTCCATCAATGTCTGCCTCTATGGCAGGCACTTCTTCCCTCCCCCATTGTCCTATTGTTCCCTTGCCTAATTTATCCCCCCACCCTGTCCCAGTGTTAAGCCAATTTATATTACTTTCTGGTTCCTAGACAGGTTATGGCAAGGGTCTTTCTTGGAACCTAATCTTCTTTATAAGGTTAAGAGGATTACTAGAGTCTACGAAGGAGAGAGGAAACTGGGAGAGAAAGAGGCAGAGTTTAAAAGTCTGCCTATCCTGCTCTGCACACTTTATGGTTGATCTAATCTAGTGCTATAGGTGCAGTAGAAGTCACTGCCTTACCAGAAAAAGGAATTTTGCAATGACTTTGTCATATCTGTCTTGACCCATCATGTTATCAAGGGTTATGAGTCTCCATATGTGGTAAGGGTGTTTAAAAATATAATAATAAGAAGCAGAAGAAGCAGAAGAAGCAGAAGAAGCAAAAGAAGCAGAAGCAGAAGAAGAAGAAGAAGAAGAAGAAGAAGAAGAAGAAGAAGAAAGAAAGAAAGAAGAAAGAAGAAGAAGAAGAAGAAGAAGAAGAAAAGAAGAAGAAAAAGAGAAGAAGAAAAAAGAAGAAGAAGAAGAAGAAGAAGAAGAAGAAGAAGAAAAAAGAAGAAGCACTGATTCTTCTACCCAAAAAATTTCCCCCTATAGTAACATTAATAGTCACTCACCAATTGCAATCATGCATATACATGCCCATTGAATGCCCTACAATCAAGTGATTGGCAGATGTAATGTGGGGGGAACACATAAATGTGGTTCTGTTGATCAACATCTATTCATGTTGATACAAAGACACATCGTTTCACAGGCAATTGTTGAGAGGGATGATTTCCCTTGGGAAATTAGTTATATCCCATAAACACTGATGATGCAAACTGTACATAACTTGCTAACTAATTTATTGGTGTTTCCGTTAGTATCTAATTTCACAAGTAAACTATCAATCTCTGTATCAAAGGTATATGTTGCAAGACTCCTCTAAGAGCCTCTGCATCTGCTCTGGATTGCCTCCTGCAAATCACTTCTTAGATAAGAGGGTAGTCTAAATGTGGCAGTTTATCTGACCATGTATTCTGTACTAGCTGGTATAAATATTCTCTCATGCTACCACAATCATCTTGGGACTAGCTAGATCTTACCAGCATATTTGCCTGGCCACGTTGGATCTCTAAATAATTAGACCAGAGAGAAATGCTGTTTGCCTCCAAGTAAGCAAGCATGACTCCCTGATAACTCAAAGGCAATGAAAATACAAAACTACCGTGAAGTAGACGAGACTTGTGAAGGCTTGGAGAAATATTTAACTGGCATTAGTATTAGTCTTTGGTACAGAGACATGCCATCTCAGAAACCCCCTTCTCTATCCTATAAAGGCACTTCCAGGCAGATCTTGGCTCAAAATATTAGCATATAATAGAGCCTAGGTGAGGTGCTAGGAGAAATTACCTAAGGGCATTTGACCCTCCCTGCTTCTAATAATAGTGGGAGGTCTGAGTTGCAGGGGTATAAAAACCAGCCTGCTTTCTCTCTCTCTCTCTCTCTCTCTCTCTCTCTCTCTCTCTCTCTCTCTCTCTCTCTCTCTCTCTCTCTCTCTCTCTCTCTCTCTCTCTCTGGGCTCTCTCTTTGTGAGCTCGCACCCTTCTTGGGAGTCTTGTCCTTTTCTCCTTTTTACAGGGCCTTTACACGTGGTGGCCACCATCTTGGCATACACGTGTCTGGGGTTCTAGCTGGGAATCCTAAGCACAGGGTTTCTCCTATTGCTGACTTGTATGCCTGAACCTGTGATAAGTAAAACCTTTTAAAAACTGCATGGGATTCCTGAGTCTTCATCCATTCCCCGCCAGCTTTGGTGGTAGAAGGGAACTAGCTTCCCGGCACTGTCGGGGACCCCAGTGGCGTTCCCCAACAGGTATAGATCCTACTTTGGGTAAGGGAAACACTGCTTGATAATCAAGCGATGATTGCTAATCCATATGCATTTCAGAGTGTTAGTCTTTCATTAACATAAGCTACAAATAGAAACATAGTGAATTGTCTTGAATATCTTTTTCTCCATAGGGCAAATTCACAAAGTCGCTGGTGCCAATATTTCATCACTAGTAAACCTACCACAGAAGTATTTCTTTAAAACATAGTACTGTTCTATTACAAACATTCTATCTCAATTTTTCTGATGATTAAAGGGGATTTTAATTATACAATCAATGAGAAAATAGATAGAAACCATCTGGACATTCCTCTCTTTTCTGCCAAAGAATTTTCTTTTGTTTTACATATCAATGACTTAAGCTAACAAAGGAATTTCAGTGCCAGTCATTTGTCCTTGGCAGGGCTAGATCTTTTTTATGTTATGAAAGATCTTTTAAATTTACTGATTGAGAGTCAAATTATCCCACATGGTCAGCGAATTAACCTCAACATTTTCCTACACATAAAACTAAGAACAAAGGGTATTTTTTAATTACTTGATCTTTAAACATACAAACTTTAAATCCTTTTGTGCTTTAATGTTTTTTGCTAATCAGGGTGGTCAAAATCCAAACACACTTTCTCTTTTTGGGGGGTTACTAATGAAAAATGCTTAACCACTAAGGTACTGAAAAAGCACTATTGGCTTGAAGTGAAATCAGAGAATGGAGGAGATGGCATTAAAAAAAACAAAAAGAAAACTTCCCAGAAGTTATTTGCTGTAATACTTGGCGACCTGTCTGTACAAACTAAATCTTTAGGGAACTCTAACACAGAAGGAGTCTTGGGAAAGACTTTTCAGCTTAGCTCCAAGTATCCAGAGTAATAAGAAACTACCCAAAACAGCAAATCAAATATTAGGTCAGAAACCAGTCTTCATATCTTCCATTGGTCCTGGAATGGAAGAGAGGTGCCATGTTCTCTGTGGATTGCCAAAAACTTCCTCTTATTTCCTTACTGAGTACTATGACTCTGACTTGTCAAAGATAGTTGTTGTTTTTTTTTTTTGAGAAATTACAAACTAAAACTATTCCCCTCTATGAAAACAAAGAGGTGATAAGCATTGTCAACATTCCATAGAAGCATCAGGTTATAATAAGCAGGAAATAGATCTTGGGAATTTAACGAAGACTGTTAAAGCACTACCTCTCGAGGGTTGGGAGGATAGTAGTGGACCTAAGTTCAATTGCTGGTGTGACCCCGGCACCTCCAGGAGTAATCACTGAGCATAGAGCCAGGAGTGTCCTGAGCACCAGGGAAAGTCCCACCCAAAAAAGCATTTACCTCTAAAAATAGTGTAGTAAAGTCACAGGCATGATAGTTCAATTCACATAAATATATATTTAGATATAAAAACCCTGACATGCAGAGTTTTTTCAAAGATATATCAAAAGTTCCAGAGGAAAAAAGAAAATAACTGGAAATTAAGTTAAATTTTATTTTATTGTCAACCAATCTGTAGGGGGAAAATTGACCAGAAACATTTTTCCCCCTTTCACTCTTCTTTTAAAAAAGAAAAAAAAAACTTGCTCTATTTTGAATTAGGAATTTCTTATGCAAATATACGGGGGGAGAGAAAATTACATTTTATCCATTACAAAACTGATATTACTTTACTAACCACATTTTTTAATCTTTCTAATTTATTATAGGCAGATGAACTTCTTGATTAAGTTTCTACTTGCAGTTCCACAAGTCCTTACTGAAAGTTAAGGGAAGACAGAACTCAATAACTTGTTATGGGGAGTTTACAAAATTGATTTTAATCTAAAAATAAATTTGGATGATATTGTACAGATTTTTGATGAAAAGACTCTAAATGAAATCCCCATTAATATAATGAGCTCCCCATTAACATAATGAAATAATTCTGTCCTCACCTTATTAAAGACCTTTGACTATTACCAGATCTTAAATTGTATAACTGAGCAAATTAAGTACATTGTATGAAAAGAAAGTGAAATAGCCTCCCAAAATTAAGAGCTGAATTCAAAATTAAAAATTTGTAACCTCTTCAGAGCAAGGACTGTTGAAAATCTTGAGAATGTTTCCTTTATGTGATCCTGCTTTTAAGAGGTTAAACCTTTCATCAGAAACTTTGTTTAGATTCACGGATACCAGGGAGTTTGTTTCAGAGAACCAGGCACAGAGTCAATTGTTAATCACTTTGGCATCTACCAGCCTATAACCTGCCCCTCCTAAAATTGTGCTCTTCTTATCATTTTTCCTATAATAACTGGTCCTTGTGTCCATGCAAACAGGACGGCGGCTCTGAGGATATAATCCCACCTTCTTCCAACCTATATGTTATTGCTCAATAAAGCTCTTTTTTGCCTTCACCCTCACTGTGTTCTCCATTTATTGATCCTTAGAGGGACAAGAGAACTGGACCATCATGGCTGCAAATAAGCGTTTTCCAAAAAGCAAAGTGATGAGACATATTTTAGAGATCTCTGCTGAAGAGATCTAAAAACTAAAAAGACAATCGTGCTCAAAATGCGCAAATGGAATTTAAATGGCAGGGCCAAAGACTAGAGGAGGCAGGGTCACAGACGGAGCATGACCTTTGTCCGTAAGCACCTTATTGTTGGAAACCCAGCCCCAACTCTGGCCTCCTTGGTCTAGTTACACTATAAATTTCAGTTTCTTCCTACAACAGGTACTTATCATTTGATTTTGTTCAATACCCATGTTGTTATAATTTTGACGATGGGGTCTAAGTAGCTAACTTAGAATGAAACAAAGAACCTGGTTTCATTATGTGTAATTTGTTTGCATAGACATTTTTGGACTACATTTAGTCCTACTAACTGATTAAGAGATGTTAGGACATTTACTTAAATTCACAAAGGCCAAGCCAAGATTTCAGCTTAAGTTTAGCCATCATTTAATTCTGGGCTTTTCCCTCCTGATGTCTCTTAACCCTGTAACTGTAAATGAGATGTTCCCATATGAATAAGAAGGGTAAAAGGACAGTGACCCACTGACTTCCTAATCAAACTCCAGTTTGCTCTAATATGGCTCGACCTCCACTTCCAATTGCTTATGCCCTGAATTTTGTGGTTTTATGTTCAAAGCTGTTTCTCAACTCAGTAATTCTGGTTATTTAACATAAGAATTATTTGTTTTGTTATTGTTTTATCTACACAAGCCATTTCAAAGGAGGCAATATTTTATAATTTTTAAAACTTAAAGAAAAAGGGCCGGAGCAATAGTCCAGTGGGTAGGGCATTTGCCTTGCATGCAGCCGACCCAGCTTTGATCCTCAGCACCCCATATGGTCCTCCATATAGTGCCGGGAGTAATTCCTGAGCGCAGATCAAGGAGTAACCCCCTGAGCATTGCTGGGTGAGGCTCAAAAAAAAAAAAATTAAAGAAAAAGACAAGGATGTTTAAGTATGAGAAATAAAATTTAATTCATATCTGCCATTTAATTGCCATTTTGTAATTCTGAACTCTGTACCCCTGTCTGTCCCAAGGAATCAATCAAATGAGATACCAGGTAATATGTGGAAGAATAAGTTCATTAGCAACAAGTTAATGTTGGGTCATAGCAGATCATCCTTGAAAACTGTCTTTCCTATGCAGTCAGAAGAATGAATTTCTAAAGAAAAATAACAGGAAGGCATATTTTAAGAACATGTAGATCATGGGGCTGGAGCAATAGTCCAGTGGGTAGGGCGTTTGCCTTGCACTCGTCCAGCCCATGCCGGCCCAGGTTCCATCCCCGGCATTCCATATGGTCCCCTGAGCACCGCCAGGAGTAATTCCTGAGTGTAGAGCCAGGAGAAACCCCTGAGCATTGCCGGGTGTGACCCAAAAAAGAGAAAAAAAGGACATGCAGATCACAGATCAGTAGATGCGGGTATGATCAATAATAATCAAATATAATCTGCCTTGTGGGCTGGTCCTCTGAGACAAAGGGTTTGCACATGATTTTTCTTTAACTAGAGTTTTGGGTAAAGGACAATATAACTGAAATATCCCCCTGCATTCTCAGTAGTCTCTGCCCAAAAAGAGTTAGCTGTCTTTTTTTTTTATTTTTGTAACTTAGCTCTTAATTTATTTTGGCCCATTTTAATGCCTCATAAAATGAGACCATTTCATGTGGTCTCACAGGAATTTTTTTTACTTCCATAACTTCCATTTAATTGTCTGTAATAGCCAGCTCTTATGGTTGTTGTGAATCTCACATAACATATTCTACATGCAACACATAACACAATGAGCATGCCATAGATCTTCAACCACATGTTTTAGTTCTTTCTAAAAATGCTTTCTGGTGATATCATGCACCAAACCTTTGATTGTCTTCAAATCTAATTACAATAAGTGAAGCATTTGCCTTGCTGTAATCTGTCATTTTCCATTCACAATACACCATTCTGATTTCCAATACACCATATATATTCCTATAAAAGTTCCTAGCATCTCATCATCATGCCTCCTATCTGGGTCCTAGACATAAAGTCAACATCATCTCAAACGTTTAGAACATCTAAACTAGACTTACCTTTGGTACGATATGAGTGTTTGAATCACTGTGCTATGGTGCCTGGGGTCCCCTGGTGTATTAGAAACTGATAACCATAGCCCAGACTGACGAATGAAGGAGCATTCATCCACAGGTCCACAGGCTGGTAACCAGTGGTGGCTTTATTCAAATCCATCAGAATTCACTTGATCACTTGACATCCCATTATTCATCGATTTGCTCGAGCGGGCGCCAGTAACATTTCCATTGGACCCTATCACATGCCAGTGTAGCCCAATGGCATCTGGTTGCTTCAGGAAAATGAAGAGCCTCAAACTGTTCATTCAGGGTCTTGACCAAGAAGTCTGACCATCTTGTAGGTGAGTGGCCACGTGATCTTTTGACATCCCGTGGGATCCAGTCAATAACGGCTCTAGTCCAGCGGTCATCTCCAAATAGCATTACATGTCCAGTCCATCAATTTTCGATGCCTTGGCAAACGAGACAGCGTCCCTAACTCTGGAACTGCAATGGAGGTCGGAACTCTGGATTCCTTCTCTCACTTGAGTGAGGTGTGATATTCTAAGCATAGCTCTTTTGATTCCTCTTTGGGAGACCCAAATAGCATTCTCATCCTGCTTTTGTAGGGCCCAGGTCTCTGAGGAGTATGTTAATGTAGGGAGAATGGTGGAGTTGAAGAGATGTGCCTGGAGCCAGAGGTTCTTTGTCTTTTTAGCAATTTCTTCAATGCCTTTGAAGGCAATCCATGCCGCTGTCTTCCTCCTGCGCAGCTCAGGTTTTATAAGTTGTTCATCATGTTGACTTCTTGACCTAGGTACACATAACTGCTGCATTTAGAGATGTTTGTTCCATTGAGAGTGAATTATTATATAGAAATCATGAAAGGTTGGGGTGCCACAGTTACACATAGGTGTGGTTGAATAATAACAAGGACATATGTAAAGCACCTGCTTCAGGAGAAATCTTCTTTTAAGATATTTCTCTTAGGAGATCTGCCCAGGGGTGGCATTCCATCTAGGGGCTCCAGCACTCTAGATTCCTACTAGGTGATCCACCTATGGACATATTCCATCTGGGGGGCATATTGCTCTCTTCTTTTTCTTTATTGGTCATCCACTTAAATAATCATATAAAATTTACATTTTAAAAATATTTCTAGTAATTTTTTATAAACACAGTAAGAGAAAAACACTCATGGTGAAAAATTGCTTTTCCAGGGGATATCTCGATATGTTTCCCAGATTATAGTATTCCAGCCTGCTTAGGTTTTCCTAACAACAACAGGGTCCTTATTCAGTTACTCTTTTTGTGTCATGACTGAGTTTGTTCCATTGTTGGGTGACATGCCCTACTGAACCTTAGCCTCCAGCTACACTTAGCTTATGTGGAGAGCTGGTCCCTGCCTTTGGGGAATCTCTAGAGCAGACACAATAGGAGTTTGGGCAGAATTGTACTGATTTCATAATTTTATATGGCATAAATATTTTCTTTTTTTTTTTTTGCTTTTTTGGGTCACACCCGGCAATGCTCAGGGGTTACTCCTGGCTCTGCACTCAGGAATTAGTCCTGGCGGTGCTCGGGGACCATATGGGATGCCGGGGATCGAACCCTGGCCGGCATGAGCCAGCCGCGTGCAAGGCAAACGCCCTACCCGCTGGGCTATCGCTCCGGCCCGACATAAATATTTTCATCATGAATCTCACTTGCCCCAGATCAATATTCTGTTCCCACGGGTCCCTGCATGGAACATACATGTAGATATCAAGAGAGTAATTGGCCACGTTGGATCAACCATAATGTAATCAATTCTCTGAGTTCAGAGACATGCCAGTGTGCCTCTAGGCAAACTAACGTGTCTCTGACTCTAAAGGTAATGCCACCACATACCCTGAAGAGCAAGAACAAGTGCTGGCGGGGATGAGGGGGAAAAAGGACTCTCATCCATTGTTGGTGGGAATGCCGGCTGGTACAGCCTTTCTGGAAAACAAATATGGACATTCCTCCAAAGACTAGAAATTGAGCTCCCATTTGACCCAGCCATACCACTCCTGGGAATATACCCTGGGAAGTCAAAAAATATGTAGCAGAAACACCATCCCTACTTTTATGTTCATAGCAGCATTATTTACAATAGCCAGAATCTGGAAACAACCAGAGTATCCGAGAATCGATGACTGGATAAAGAAACTTTGGTACATCTACACAATGGAATACTATGCAGCTGTCAGAAAAAATGAAGTTATGAAATTTGCCTATAAATGGATGGATATGGAGAGGATCATGTTGAGTTAAATTAGCCAGAAAGAGAGAGACAGATATAGAATGACTGCATCTATTTGCATGACATAAATATATATATGTACATATTATGATACCAAAATCCAAGGTCAGGCGAAGCATGGAACAGGAGGTCTTGTCAAAGGTGGAAATTATCACAAATGTGTGGGGAGTCAGAGGCTAGGTAAGACAGAGAATGGAACAGTGTGCTAATAATTGTCGGAAGTGCTGATACCAACCTAGAAATGAACATTAAATACAGGCAAAAAGATACACATGACAACCTCTTAATGTATGTATTGTAATCCACAATGTGGAATGGAAGGAAAAGAGAGAGAGAGAGAGAGAGAGACAGAGAATGGAACAGTGTGCTAATAATTGTCGGAAGTGCTTATACCAACCTAGAAATGAACATTAAATACAGGCAAAAGGTACACATGACAACCTCTTAATGTATGTATTGTAATCCACAATGTGGAATGGAAGGGAAAGAGAGAGAGAGAGAGAGAGAGAGAGAGAGAGAGAGAAAGACAAAGAATTTAAGAACCTGCTACAGAGGCAGGCTGGGGGAGGGGGAGGGAATCGGGGACATTGGTGGTGGGAAATGGGCACTGGTGGAGGGATTGGTGCTGGAACATTGTATAACTGAATCCCCAAATATGAATACTTATGAACATCTTTGTAACTGTGTATCTCATGGTGGTATAATAAAATATTTAAAAAATAATACACAGGAAAAAAAAGGTAATGCCAAAGTGAATTATTCTGATGGATTTTGGAGCTTAGTGGGATCCAGACTCTGGAATCTGCTAGCTTTTTATTTTTCATAGTAAAAAGTATTAATGCCATTTCCTACAAATTACATTCTGAATGGCTTTATAGTTCAGAGATGCAGCCCCTCCTCTCTCTGCTAGGGAGATTTTGCTTCTAGAAATCAGCTCTGGCTTTTATGAAGCTTGAGCCAAAGGCTCACCTAAAGATCTACATTTCAAAAGGGTCATTTACCTGGCTACATCTCTAGATAGCCCAACCCACCATGGGCTGGGCTGGAAGATTTTGGTGGGTTTCAGTCTATAAAAGAAGCTAGGATAAGAAGAAGGGGCCTTTTTGCCATTTTGACTTCCCTTGGCGTTTTCCTCTCTCCATCCTCTCCATTCTCTGTTGGGCTTCACCATGTGGTGGCAGCCATGTTGACCTACACGTGGCTGGAGCCTAAATGGGAACCCAGAGTCCAGACTTTTCCCTGTTCTTGGATTGTATATCAGAACCTGTGATAGTAAAGCCCAGTTTTAAAACTGCACCAGATTCCTGAGTATTCATCCATTCCTTGCCAGCTTTGGAGGTAGAAGGGAACTCACTTCCTGGTATTGTTGGGGACCCCAACAGCTCCTCGACATTCCATGACCATGTTCTTAAGTTATTATATTTCTTATGACCCTTGTTCTTATGCCCCATGTTGAAGCCAGGTTAACTTACGGCTTACCCTGGGTCCATTAAAGATTCTCCATGGAACCTACCTGTTGGGGTATAAGGAACTAAGGTCAATTTAAGGGCAACTGAGGCTTAAGTCAAGTAAATATGATTAATGTCCACAAGCAAATATTTTCAGAGTCAAATAACTCCCATATTACAAAAGCATAGCATTACCTGTCTTCCTGTATCTATACAAAAAGGACATTGTCCTAAAATAAAAATATGTGAAGGAAATGGGGCACTGGTGGAGGGATGGGTGCTGGTATACTGTATTACCAAGAACCAATTATGAACACCTTTGTAATTGTATGGTTCACTGTGGTATAATAAAAAATTAAAAAATATATATGTGAAGGGCATAAAGCAAAGAGAAAGGTAAATATTTCACATATATGTACAAAATCCAGAGCCATAAGAAGGTTTGATTTTATAAATTACCAAATCTGATTTGGAGATATTTGTGCTTAACAGATAGGGTAGTGAACACAAAGTAGAGGTTACAGATACACAAACACAGAGGATTGGGAGTGCCCCATGGAACTGGGTGTGCCCCCAGGAGCACTGTAGTGGGTGCAACTCAACTAACCTAAGCTCTCTCTGTAGGAGAAAGGACAATCCAATGTTAAGCCAAAAATGCTTGGAACTATAATCCAACATATGAGAACTCACACTCTTCTTCCTCTCTACTTGTTTAGATGCTCAAAACATGACAGTCTACCATACCCAGGAAATAACAAACTTGAGAGATACAAAATTATCCCATCTTAGAAAAACTGTCTGAATTCCCCTGAAATTAAACATTTAGACTCTCTTGTCTAGATTTAAATTCACAGACTGTTTTGCATCAAGGGAATCCCTGCTCAACTCAAATTCACTGTTTGAGTGGATAGATTTTAGTTTACTTATATTTTGTTTGTGAGTTAGAGTTATAATATTTATTTAATGTTCACAATGCTTTTGGCACTCTGGCAGGTGTTTTCCATGCATTGTTTTATAAATCCTCATGAAAAAACATAGATAATAAAATAATCTGTTTTGTAAAAGGAAAACCATGTCAAAAAAGTATCTTTCTCCCTGGTCCCAAGAAGGATGAAAAGTTGGGGCCGTGTTACAACCAAATCAAACAGATTGAGAAGCATAAGAAGTGGAAAGAATCACCAAGAAGAGCAAGCTTAAAAAGAAAATTCTTCTCATGTTTATATACAACAGTCTACATTTACACTTTACAACTATCTCTTAAGCAATATTAATTTCATTATGGAGATATTTCATAGAGAAGAAACCCTATTTTCCAAAATCACTTTTTCAAGTAGAAGAAAATGGAGAAAGCTACAAAGTTAGTGAATGGACCTAAAGGAAAACAAAACTTCTGAAGACAAAGCAAAGGCAGTAAGTTATCTTAAGAGCAACAGCAATGAGCTCATGATGCCTAGGTTGGAGGCCAAAGGCCTGAAACCAGCTGGTTTGTCTAGTCCAGTAAGCTTCATCATTCTAAATACACATTCTCTACTGGGATGTTATTTCTCTCCCTCTCTAGACCCTTTACTGGCTATTGACTTAATTTTTCCTGGATCAAGTAGTTATTTGCTTGAATTAGTCACTCCTATTTACCGAAAACCAGACAATTTATATGTTTCATCAAGTTTGATATCATAAATCAAATTATGAATAAGCATAGCTAATTTAATTGAGGAAAATGAGATTTTTGCCTCCTTTGATGATTCAATGAAATTTTTTTAAAAAAAGTTATTTCATTTCTCACTTTTCCAATCCACTGGGACCATGATTCCAAGCTACTCATTTGTCAGGGACTGTGTATGCAGGAAATTTAGCCTCTGTGACAAAAAAAACTAGTACAATAATAGTTCAGTTTTCTGTATTTTGGAGAGTTCATGTCCATTCAGTGATTGGACACTGTGATGAGAATAATAACTCCTACACACCCTTATAAGGTTATGGACATTCACAGATGCACCAGCTTAGCAACATAAAGATTAGGAATTCAATGATTCCACACAGACAAGAAATTCACATAAAGTTAATATTCTTACCCTCCCTAGTGACTCCTCTACTTCACAGTCCAAAGTAGAAGCAATATGTAAGGGTTCAATGTCACAGGAACAATACTGGAACTTCTATTTACCAAAGTATTGGGGACCAAATCTAAGACCTCACATGTATAAGGCAAGCACTTTATCACTGAACCAGCCCGTAATACTGGAGATTATTTAATTGGTGATACAAAGGTGTGCTCGCTACCCTGATTCTTAAATTCTATCTCACGGACTAAGACCAAATTTCTTACCTGGAATCCAGAAATACACAAACAGGGAGAAGGCACTTACCTTGTACATGATTGTGTTCAATCCCTGGCGCCACACAGAGTCCTCTGTGCCCCACTAGGAGGGAAGCCTGAGCGCAGAGCCAGGAGTAAGCCTGAATACAGCTGGGTGTGGTCCCAAAATCTGTAGTATCCATATATATCTAAACTGTAGAGCCAACAACACTGTAAGCACAAGACCCAAGCTACAATAAGGAAACTTTAAAACATGCATGTTAAGGAGTTAGACTGGGAGGTGGAACAGAACCAGAGGTTTTGGTAGAGGAAAATTGACATTGATGGTGGGATTGGTGTTGGAATATCATATGATTAAAACTCTATTGCAAAATACTTTGTAAATTGTGGTGCCTTAATTTAAAAAAAAGCAGAAATTATTAAACAGGAAAAAGAAAATATTCTTTTAATTTTTACATAAAAAAGAATCTTGAGCTTTTTCAACTAAACCATTGCAAGCAGATGATTGGGTTGAGACCTCAATAATCAGCCCCCTCAGTTGTAAGAATGATTATCTTAAAGGTTCTGACATTCTATTTCCTACTCACCTTTACTTCTCCTTAGTACTTCTTTCTCAGTATAATCTAAAAAAGACAACATGAGATAGCACCAAAACGAATACTAGCTTAAAGAATTCATTCTACCATGTTGAAAATGTTGCCTTTATTAATCCACAGACTCTCACACTATTTCGCTCAGCATCAACATTAATGAATTTGCAGCATATAACACTGACATTCATTTTGAAGTCTGTATTCCTCAACTAGACCATAATGGCATAAAAGAGAAGATGACTTCCATATGAGGAATAAGTTAATGGGCTTGGTGTTGTTAACACAGTGGTAAAAGTATTGAAGCTGTGCAGTAAAAGATATTTTATCTCCAAATTTAATAAATTTTAGTTACAATAGTACAGTGGCTTGGTTTCATATATAAGCTTTATGCTTTTTTTTCTTATTCTTATGGCTTCAGAACCATAAAATGAGGATTAGTAAATTTATTATGTAAAAAGGTTAGATAATATGTGTTTTAGGCTTTAAAACACAGTGTCTCTGTCACAACTGTTCTTTCTGCTACTGTAGCATGAAAGTATCCCTAAACTATTTGTAGACAAATGTGCATAACTGTGTCCTAATAAAACTTTATTTACAAAATCAAGTCTCCCGTGTATAAGATTCCTAACCTGTATCCCCAGTGTCACTGGATATATCACCAAGCACTTGCCAGACATACAAACCTAGGCATCAACACAACAATGTTTTAAAAAAGACAATTTGGGGGCATAATAGAAGCCGTGTAGAGTCACCTTACTCCGAAGAGTCGGTGGAGGGGTGCAAAAATGCAGAGCAAAAATCCTTTAACTTAAAGAAGCCAAACCATGCATTAAGCAAACATCATCAGCACCGCCAGCACCGGCAGCAGGGCAGCTCTTACCACCAATACCTGCAAGTGGGCAGCAAGCCAGCAGCCAAAAAGAGGGGCTTGGCTATTGACCTGACGAATTTTAGAAAACCAGGAAAGAAGACTTTTACCCAGTGTAGCTGACTCTTTCTGGGCAATCTTCTGCCTGAACATTACTGAGGAGGAAATGAGTAAACTATTTGATCAATATGGGAAGGCTGGTGAAGTCTTCACTAATAAGTATAAAGATGTTGGCTTTATTTGCTTGGAAACACAAACCGTAGCTGAGATTGCCAACACTGGAGCTGGACAATAGGACAGTCTGTGCAAAGCAGCTTTGAGTGCACTTTATTTGTCAGCGCATCCCTCAGAGCCAACCTTCCTCAGTGTGTGTCCAGTGAACTGCTGGAGGAAGCCTTTTCTGAGCTTGGCCAGGTAGAGAGACTGCCAGGTTGTGGTCATAGTGCATGCCAGAGGAAACCCTCAGAGAAAGGCATTGTTGAGTTCTCAGGGAAACCAGCTGCTAGGAAATCTCTGGGCAGATGTAGTAAAGGTTACTTCCTGCTAACCACATTTCCAAGGCCTGTGACTGTGGAGCCCATCGACCAGCTGCATGATGAGAGACTACCAGAAAAATTAGTAACAACCAGCAATTTCACAAGGAACGAGAACCACCCAGATCTGCCCAGTTTAGCTCCTTTGATAATGAGTATGCCTTGTGCCAGAAGGCACTCATTGAGATGAGAAGCAGTGCAAGACCAGTTGGACCGAAACATCAAGGAAGCTCGTGAGAAGCTGGAAATGGAGATGGACGCTGTTCCTCATGAGCACCAGACACGCTAATGAGGCACGATTTCATGAGGCGCCAAGAACTTCAAAGAATGGAAGAGCTCCATAATGAAGAAGTGCAACAATGAAAGCAACTGGAGCTCAGGTAGGAAGAGGAACATAGGCACTGCCAGAAAGAGATGCTGAGACAACAGGAAGAAATGATGCGGCACCAGCAGGAAGGATTCAAGGGAAGCTTCCCTGATGAGGTACAGCTCTCATGCCCATAATAGAGAACAGGAGCTTCAGTCGAGCCAGGCGGCTATGGGAGGTGTTACAGACATAAACAACAGAGTTGCCATGCCTGCTGCTCCTGTCCCAGCTGGTACCCAACTCCTCCAGAACCTGCCACAATGATGCCAGATAGAACCCTGGGGCTGACCCCACCAATGACTGAGTGCTTTGGTCCATCTGCTACAATGGAAGGAATTGGGGAATCCCTTTCGCATTCAACCATGCAGCTCCTAGAGCTGAATTTGCTCCAGACATCACAAATACTAATAAAATTGCATTGTCTGATTTCCTAAAACCCTTAAAGAAAAGGACCCTTTTGGACTAGTCAGAATTTTACCCTAGGCGTGTTAGGGATCACTGTATCACTGTCTTCCTGTTCATCACCGATTTGCTTGAGCGGGCCCCAGTAACATCTCCATATGTCCTGTCTCATGCAAGTAGAGCCCAAGGGCACCTGCTTGCTCCAGGAACATAAAGAGCCTCAAACCATTCCATCAGGTCATGGAAATGAGGTCTATAATTGTTACTGGTATTAGGCATAACAAATATGACACGGGTAGCTTGCCAGGCTCTGCCGTGAGGGTAGCATATTCTTGTAGTCATCTGTAAATACAGCATTTATTGATACAAAGTTTAAAGTTCTGTTAAGTGACTTAAGTCTTTTTTATTTAAGAAACAGTAATAAGATAGAACTGGAGCAATGGTACAGCAGGTAGGGTGTTTGCAGCGAGAAGCTGACCCAGGTTCAATCTCTGGCACTAACATCCCTGAAGCACCATCAGGAGTCATCCCTGAGCAAAGAACCAGGAGTAAGCACCAGGTGTGGCCCCAAAATCAAAGAAAATAAATGAGGAGGAATTGGTGGGGCGGTGAGATAGTACAGCAGATCATACACATGTAGACTTGGATGGGGCCTGACTTGCATGTTGATGACTGGGTCAATTCTCAGCACTCTGTTATGGTTACTGAGCACCACCAGGAGTGATCCCTGAGCACAGACACAGGATGAAGCCCTGAACACAGTAAACTGTGGTCCAAAAATACATAATAACAATATAATGAATAACAGCCCAAAGACTGTTATAATATATCTTCCCTGCCTGTAATACTCTATCTAGGGAGTATACTGAAGGCAGAGGGCAAGGGAGGGAAGATCGATACAAATCAATGCTGTGTGGTAAAATTAATTGACTTAAAAAAAAAGCCAGTTCATATTTTACAGTTTTCTGACCCTGACCTAAACCAAAAGGTTGATGAGAAGAGGAAATTTTATATTCTGCGCACCTTCCAAACAATGGGTATTCAAATCTACTAACTAATGAATAAAAAGAAATTTCAAACTGCAAATTATAATTCTAGATCAGCCATAGTAGTATAGTGTTGCAGACTTTTCGGGTTCGGACAAAGGAATTTGTTAATAGAAATGTATTTACTACATAAATAAAAGTCAATTTTATTTAATATCCAAGATCAATTCTCTCCTTTTATTGTCTTACTACTACTACTACTACTACTACTACTACTACTACTACTACTACTACTACTACTATTTTTGGTGGAGAGTGGGATTGGGGTCACACCTATCTCTGCTCAGGGCTTTACTCCTGCCTCAGTGGTCACACCTGATGGTACTCGGGAACCATACACAATGCTGGAGATCAAACCATGGCTAGCCACATGCAAGGGAATTGCCTTATTCACTGTACTATCTCGCCTACCATTCTTTTATTCTTATCTTACCAGAGGAACTTATTCCAATTCTCCAATTCCCTTTGGAGAAATTATTCTTGTAAAAGCATCAAAAGATAGCATAAGGTCTGGATTAATAGTTTAGGATTCACGAGTGCATACCTTACTTAAATTTGAGTCTTTGGGCTGCAAGCGTTTGCTCTTTAAAGGTATTGTAAGTGGCGGGTTAGGGGGACAGCTCAAAGAGGTAGAGCATATACTTTGTATGTAGGAGCGCTGGATTCAATTCCTGATACCACATGGTCCCAAGCATCAAGTTGAGAGAAACCCCACATCACTGAGCAGGGTAAAAAATAAAATTTAAAGGGCAAATAAATAAAGTGGAAGAACTGTAGCAATTCCACTTATTTTCAGCCACATGTTGTTTTAATTTTTCGGCTTCATCAAGGCAGGTAAGTTGGCATGTAGTTGATTTTAGACAGCATTCAATTGTTTGGCTAGGGCTTCAATGACTGCTTCAGTCTCCACAGAATCAAAGGCTTTCTGTAAATCAATGAACGTGAGACAGAGCGGCATCTTGTACTCTCTACAAATCTCAATGAGCTTGGTTACTGTGTGGTTATGGTCGATTGTGCTGAATCATTTCCGAAGCCAGCTTGCTTGCATGATTGTCCTTCATCTAGTGTTCTGCCAATCCTGATCAGGATGACTCGTGTAAACAGCTTGTAGATGACGGACAACAGGCAGATGGGGCATAGTTGCCAATGTCGTGAATATTCCCTTCTTGAACATAGAACTGTCCTGCTGGTTATCCATTGGGAGGGTACCTTGCATTCAGACAGGTAGAGTGTGAAGAGCAGAGCTAGTGTATTGATGAGTACTGATGTCAGATTCTTCAGGTGTTCGGGTCTGACTTTGTCTGGGCCTGGTGCTGTTCCCTTCTTTTACCGAAGAGATGGCATGTCGGATTTCAGAAGGGTGTTCTGAAACACAAACAGGGTGCTCAAACCCAATACATCAAGATCCTTCATGAGCTCTATTACGGATTCACCACCAAGATCTCACCATTCTACAAAGTGATCATTGATGTCAAAAGAAGGGTTCGACAGGGTGATACCATTTCACCAAAACTCTTCAGCGCCACCCTTGAGAACATCATGCGACAATTAGAATGGGAAGGATTGGGAGTGAAGATAGATGGTCGGCAACTACACCACCTCCGCTTCGCTGATAATATTGTTCTAATAACACCAAACATTAGCCAAGCAGCACAAATGCTGGCTGACTTCGACCGAGAATGTGGAAAGATAGGTCTACAGCTGAATCTCAGCAAAACTATGTTCATGAAAAATGAAATAGTTCCTGAGGCCCCATTCACTCTCAACGGAACAAACATCTCTGAATGCAGTAGTTATGTGTACCTAGGTCGAGAAGTCAACATGATGAACAACCTAAAACCTCAGCTGCGCAGGAGGAAGAGAGCGGCATGGAATGCCTTCAAAGGAATTGAAGAAATAGCTAAAAGGAAAAAGAACCTCTGGCTCTGGGCACATGTCTTTGACTCCACCGTTCTCCCTGCATTAACTTACACCTCAGAGACCTGGGCCCTACGAAAACAGGATGAGAATGCTATTTGGGTCTCCCAGAAAGGAATCAAAAGAGCTATGCTTGGAGTATCATGCCTCACTCACGTGAGAGAAGGAATACGGAGTTCTGACCTCCGTCGATATTCCAGAATCAGGGACACTGTCTTGTTTGCCAAGGCATCGAAAATCAGATGGGCTGGACATGTACTGCAATTTGGAGGCAACCGCTGGACTAGAGCCGTTACTGACTGGATCCCACAGGATGTCAAAAGATCATGTGGATGGTCAGACTTCCTTGTAAAGACCCTGAAGGGAACAGTTTGAGGCTCTTCCTATTCCTGAATCAACCAGATGCCATTGGGCTACACTGGCACGTGATAGGGTCCAATGGAAATGTTGCTGGCGCCCGCTCGAGCAAATCGATGAATAAGGGGATTCAAGTGATCAAGTGATTCAATTGTTTATTTACTTCTTTGTTTTTGAGCCACGCCCAGTGATTCTCAAGGCTTACTCCTGATTCTGTGCTCAGGAATAACTGCTTTTAGCACTCAGAGACTATATGTCATGACACAGATCAAATCAAGGTCAATCATGCAAGACAAGCACTGTACCAACTCTCCAATCCCTCTGGTCCCACTCATTGATTTTAGCTGGAACTTTGGCAACTGTTTTTTTTTAAGTGAAGGAAGCCAATGTTTTTACAAAATTCAGCTCTTCATCCCTAGAGAAATTAATTGAATTTTTAGAACGTGTTTTCAGACCAACTTTTCCCAGAAAGGATTGATATCTTTCTTTCTCTTTCAGGAATTTTCTTTTTTTTTTAAGTCAACTGTCATAGTTGATAAATAGCTGGCTGTAAAGAAAGTTTTTAACTTTCAGTACAAAATAAACATGACATTGCAAATAAGTCTTATGATATGATAAGAATAATATTTTAAGGCATTTTCACAATATTCTGTCATAAGATATCCAGATGGAAAAAATTTTTAAATCATCATTATGATCACCCAAATTATTTTGTCTTCTGGATAGAAAAATGTCAAATTTCAGATTTATAACCAAAATTTGTCATACTCAGAGACTTAAATTTATTTTCTGCTTAACATGTTTTGTTTTTCAATCTTTATTAAGGGATAATTAATGAAACCTTATATATATTTAAGTGGAGATCAAAATTTAATATACATTTATTTTGAAAAGTGATTATCACTATCATGTTCATTAACATTATCACCTGACATAGTTGCTCATTTTGTTTATGGTGAAGACACTTAAGATTTACTTTCTTAGTGTTAACGTATGAAGCAAATGTGCCATGCATACAACTTACTGAAATAAAGCAAACAACCTAATTATGAAATAGACAGAAGAGGGACTGGGGAGACAGCACAGATGGTAGGGTGTTTGCCTTGCATGGAGCTGACCTGGGTTCAATCCCTGGAATTCCATACTGTCCCAGAAGCCACCAAGGAGTGATACCTGAGTGCAGAGCCAAGAAATAGCCCTGAGCACTGCTAGGTGTAAGCCCAAAAAACAAACAAATAGAAGAAAAATATAAATGATTGGAGTAGCCAGGCAGGTAGCTCAAAAAAACTAGTGTGTGGGGCCAGAGCGATAGCACAGCGGGTAGGGCGTTTGCCTTGGCTTCGCCAACCCAGGTTCAATTCCCGACATCCCACATGGTCCCCCAGCAGTGCCAGTAGTAATTCCTGAGCGAAGAGCCAGGAGTCACCCCTGAGTGTCGCCAGGTGTGACCCAAAAAGAAAAAAAAGACTAGTGTGCAAGCTCTCAACGCAGGAGACCTGGTTTAATCACCAGCGTTTCATAGTCCCCAAAACACTGCTAGGGGAGATGTATTGCATTAGGAAGAGTCCCTGAGCACTAGTTGGTGTGGTCAAAAAATTAAAACAATAATGAAAACAGACAGAGAATATAAATAGATATATTTCACCAAAGAAAACACACAGATGGCCAACAGGCACATGGAAAGAGGTGCTTTATCACTTACTGTTAGGGAAACACAAATCAAAACCACAACAAGAGCTCATCTCATGCCAATTAAAGAGCTATTATTAAAAGGACTAGAAACAAGAAATGTTGGCCAGGACTCAGAGCAAAGGGAATCCTGCACATTGTTGGTGAGAATGTAAACTGGTTTGGTCGCTATGAAAAACAATTAGAATGATTGTCCAAATTTTAAGAATAGAAATTTAAGGATATGATACACTTCTCAATAGCTTGTCTTCCCGTTGTTCATCGTTTTGCTCGAGAGGGCACCAGTAACATCCCCATTTGTTGGAAATGAGGTCCATTATTGTTAATGTTTTTGGCATATTGAATACACCATGGGTAACTTGCCAGCTCTGTTGTGGCTCTGGGTTCATCCCAGGGGACCCAGTCTTTTTCTATGTCAGACCATTGAATATCCAGGGTCCACGGGGCAGAGTCCTGGGTGTAGACAAGCCTGTCTCCTGTCTGCCACCTGCCGACGCAGCCGGACACCGCAGTCACACCTGCAACACCTCGAGTGGCAATCCTACCTGAAAAATATGATAACATGAATTCAAAAATTCCTTTGAACCTCCATTTTCAATACACCAATGTTCACAGTAGCCAAGATATGGACATAAGTTAAGTACTCACTGACTGATGGTTGAATGAAGATCTTATTCTATGTATACAATGGAATATCACTCAACTATTTAAAAAGATGAAATCTTAGCGGTCATGACCGTATGGATGTGCCTTTACGGAATTGTATTCAGTGAAACCAATCAGACTAAGCAAAACAAATAATGGCTATTCCAAGTTATATGTGGAAGACAAATAAAGCAAAAGAACACACAAAAATAAACCCTTAGATTCTGACAACAAAATAACCAAAGGAAAAGAAGGGAAATCACAGAGTGGGTAAAAAGAGTGAATTATTTGGTAGTGGATGGAAAGTAGACTTTCAATGTTAATAACCATAGGAGAGCAAGAAAGAAAATTAGGTCAGGTGGTCAACTGTATGGTGGCAGATACAACTAGACCTGATAGATATCATAATTTAGCATGCATATATATATATATTTAGAACTAAAGTTCTATAGGATATATATATATAGAGAGAGAGAGAGAGAGAGAGAGAGATTCCAATGTTAGTTCAAGTATTGTGTGTGTATCTGATGACCAGATTGAACCTAAGGCTCATTAATGCTTGATAGTGTTCCCCCCACTGAGGCATATAACTAGCCTAAATTTTTTAAAGACCTACTCTCAGTAAAATTCAATAATGCTACACATTATTTTAAACTATTATTAACTCGAAAGTGGATTTTTCTGTGCTGGTTGGTTCTTGAGAACTGTATGAAAGATTTGCATTAAAAAAAACTCGGAAGAAGGAAAGTTAGTTTATTGTACAGATTTCCAGGACACACTTTCCCGCCTCCCTCCTCCCCTCCCCCATTGTCTAGCCTCTCCATTACCTGTGAACTATGTGCTGTTCCTGTCCCTGCGCTCATTTCCCGGAGACAGCCACGGCTGCTCACGTGTACCAGATGTCTGTGCTCCGCACCGTTGCTGGCCTTCCCAGCTGTACCCCAACAGTTCCTGGTGCCTAGCCCCAAGTTTCCTACTATCCAACCTCAGCCAAGTGCTCAGGGTGAGAGTCCTGCGTTCAGCGCTTTACCCCCCCAGAGCATCCAAGTCCTCTTCTACCTGAGCTATCCTGGGCTTCCGAGGTCAGCCTATACGCAGTTGCCCTGGGCGTCCAAGCCCTGTCTGGATTCTGCCCCATATCTGGCCCTGAGACTCCGGCCTGTACTAAGCCCTGACTTGGTGCATGCAGCTCTGCCTCACCTGGGGTTCCGTGGGGGAGAAAGAGGGGTGTACTGGAGAGTCCCTTTTCCAAAAACTGGAGGAGAGCCCGCTTCCGGTGGGCTTGCGCTTGGAGCCTTTTATCTGCAATCAATCTCACCCCCAGCAGTCCCCTTCTACGTCCTGATTGGCTCCGGTTTCGGGGGTGGGGATTTAAAGAGAACTGTGACCTTCAGGTTACTACTCATCGTGTAACCTGAAGCTTTATACCCTTTGACCAATGTCGTTTCATTTCCTCCGCCCCACATCCCTACCTATCACCCTTCACATTTCTGTTTCTATGAGTTTTACATTAAGATTCCACAATCAGAGATCCAGACGTCTACAGTTTCTTAACAAAAACAACCCAACAGTATTCAGGAGATAAAAAGTAAAGTCTCTAATTTTTATTCTATTTATTATCTGTATTTTAAAACAATTATTATAGTATCTTTTCCTCAAATATTGAAGCATTTAGGTCCCCTGAGACCACCAGGATTGATTCTGAGCAGAATCAAGTGTAAGTCTTGTTGGTTGAGGGACCAAACACCAAACTCTCCCCCATTTTTAAAAATCTACAACTCGGGGCTGGAGCAATAGTCCAGCAGGTAGAGCGGTTGCCTTGCACGCGGCCGGCCTGTGCCGGCCCGGTTCGATCCCCGGCATCCCATATGGTCCCCTGAGCACCGCCAGGAGTGATTCCTGAATGCAGAGCCAGGAGAAACCCCTGAAATAGAAGAGGAAAGAAAAGAACCAAAGAGAGAGAGAGAGAGAGAGAGAGAGAAAGGAAGGGCAAGGCGGTCAGGATAGGACATGTTCACTGAGAGCGATCCTCTGATCAACTTTGTTGTTTTTTATTATACCACCGTGAGATATACAGTTACAAAAGTGTTTTTATTTGGGTTTCAGTCATACAGTGTTCCAGCACCCATCCCTCCCACAGTGCCCATTTCCCACCACCAATGTCCCCTCACTCCCCGCCTCCCCAGCCTGCATCTATGGCAGGCAATTTTCACTCTCTCTCTCTCTCTCTCTCTCTCTCTCTCTCTCTCTCTCTCTCTCTCTCTCTCTCTCTCCCCCTTTTCTTACACATTGTGGCTTGCAATTCATACATTTAGAGGTTATTGTGTATTTCATTTTGCCTACTTTCAATGCTCAGTTCTACACTGGTATTATTATTTACCCTAACTATTTGTACACTGTTCCTTTCTCTGTGTTGCCTAACCTCTGACTCCCACACAGTTGTAGAAGGTTCTACCCACTGATAAGCTCTAATCAGCACGCAGAGGCTGACTGACTCCCACTGCTGCAGTTGCTCAGAGGAGCTGAAGCTTACTAGTTTTGACTGGGGAGCTCTCCAGGTATCCCTAATGACATTTCAGACTTGGGAACCCTGCATCAAAGGATCTTTCCCAGCAAGACTACTGCATCTGGTCAAGACTTTAAAGATGGTTCAAAAGACCCAGATCCCTTTTCTCAGCAGTGGGGAGATTTTCTTTTCATCCTTTTGATCTGCACCAAAAAATTAGGTGCGGCCACAAAATCCTATTTACTCTTACTGTAAGCCTAGCATCTGTCTTGACAACCACAGACCTGCTTTCATTTTGTAGCTCTTCCAGTCTCTGAGGACAGAGGCAAATAAATAGTCACACACAGAGCGTACTTTTCATAAAGCCATAAAAAAAAGTAACCGTTTTAAGTTCTGAGTGAAGAAAAATCAAGTGTCAGTTTAAACATCTCCGCCTTGATTATTCACATCAGTATGTGAAAATAGGACAGCAAGGAATTCAAGGCAACAATGTAAAATCCCACACTTGGGAAGCCTAGACATATGAGCACTGATGACTAAAACATACAAAGCACTGGGTTAAGGAAAGAGCTGAAGTGGCAAAACACATGTCTAGCATGCATGAGGCCCCACATGTCCTCTCTAGCTCTGGCTGCGATGGTCCATCAGAGCACTTAGGACCATCACACCGCCAAGTCAGAGAATTATGAGGAGTTACCCTGGGTTCTCATGTTCTCTTACTTACAAATTAATTTTTAGGGGTAACTCTTACTTAAAAAATTAATTTTAAAAAATTAAATGATACAAAGCACAGCAAATATTATGGAGTGCCTATGTTGCCAAATAGCTAGCAATTAAAAATTACCTTAAAATATGCATTTAGGACTAGGTAGAAGCACATGCAGGTGAGACCCCAAGCTTGATCATTGGCACAGCATAGTCCAGAGTACTGAGCTGCGGAGTGTAGCCTTCATGCCCTGAAAGCACCATTAGGTACAACCAGCACCAAGTCATTAGGCACAAGCACTCAACCATCAGGCCCAGTCAAGCAGGCTATGCTGAAAACATCACAACGAGCAGTATCTGGGCCACCAAAACCACGACTGCATTTCAGTGAGGGATTTTGGTGCTGCAATTAACCTATTGATTAAATTTTTCAGAGTATATTTAAGTTTTCCTAGAGAAATACCATTTTAACAAATCAGTTGTTTAGATGTGATCGTGTTTTCATTTTCTGTATCATTTAGTTTTGCCTTAGTTTGTTGTTTGTTTGTTGGCCAATCCTGGAAATTCAGAGCATCAAATTCAGGGCATCAAATTCGGGCATCGTGCATGCAAAGCAGATGCTCAACCGCTGAATCACATCTCCAGTCCTTAACAGAGCTAAGACTTTAAAGAGTTTTTTTAATTAGTGATAATTGAACAAAACTGCACACCAGTTTATTTTTTGAGCAGTTTATATCAGCTTATATGTCAACTTACATCAGTTTAATCACCTGCCACCTGCCCCTTGGGTGTGCGTTTGGCTCTGTGTAGGCAGGTGGCAGACAGGAGACAGTCTTGTCTATACCCAGGGCTCTGCCCCATGGGCCCCTAGGTGGTTAAGGGTCTGACATAGAAAAATTCTGGGCCCCCTGGGATGAACCCAGAGCCACAGAAAAGCCTGGCAAGCTACCCATGGTGTATTCATTATGCCAAAAACAGCAGCAATAGTGGACCTCATTCCCAATGAATGGAGATATTACTGGTGACTGCTTGCAGCAAATCAATGAACAACGAAAAGACAAGTGATACAAGTGATCAATTTAAATCATCTTATATTATAAGTAGCTGATCTTCTGTCATTTTTGTAATTCTATCAACTTTTCAACAATGATAGATTTCTTTTTCCTTTGAAAAATTTAGCATGAGCTCCTGTTTTCGAGGCTCCTGAACGTAATTCATGGGTAAATTTCACTGAGACAGGACATATGGAGATATTACTGGTGCCCACTCTAGCAAATAGATGATCAACGGGAAGATAGTGATGACAGTGATAACTATTACTATGACTATCTTCCCGTTCATCTTCAATTTGCTCGAGGGGGCTCCAGTAACATCTCCATATGTCCTGTTTCATGCTAGTAGAGCCCAAGGGCATCTGCTCGCTCCAGGAACATAAAGAGCCTCAAACCATTATATTAGGTCATGGGAATGACCTAATATAATTGTTACGGGTATTTAGCATATCAAATATGACACGGGCAGCTTCCCAGGCTTGCCGTGCACGTGGCTTACTCTTGTAGTCACCTCTAAATATAGCATTTATTTATTGATGAACCGGGCTGTGATAGGCTCGCCTGCTAGATGGAGTTCTGACGAGAGAGAGGATGTGGAAAATGGCAGCCCTCATGGAGTGGGGGCGTCATCTGGCTTGTTGCGAGGCTCTGTTGGGGTGGCAGGCCAGGGCTAGAACCCGCCATCCCTCCCGGGTGCCTCGTGATTGGCTGGGCAGAGGGAGAGCTGGTAGCAGCTCTGCCCCATGTCTGTGAGTATCTGGATCAGCATACCTGAGCCGGATTGAAAAAAATGCTGCAGGGTGGGTGTCGATGATCCAGGCTGTGATAGGCTTGTTTGCTCGGCAGAGTTCTGATGAGATGGAGGTCTGAATGTGGATCCAGAGACTCACAGACATGGGGCAGAGCTGCTACCAGCTCTCCCTATGCCCAGCTGCTCACGAGGCGCCTGGGCGGGATGGCGGGTTCTAGCCCTGGCCCGCCACCCCAGCAGAGCCTCGCAACAAGCCAGACGACCCCCAATCCATAGGGCCGCCATTTTCCACATCCGGAAAATGGCATCTATGCAGTGCCAATGATCAATCAGCCATTACTGACTGGATCCCATGGGATGTCAAAGATCACGTGGCCGCCACCTACAAGTTGCTCAGACTTCTTCATCAAGACCCTGAGCAAACGGTTTGAGGCTCTTCATATTCCTGGAGCAAGCAGATGCCATTGGGCTACACTGGCACATGATAGGGTCAAATGGAAACATTACTTGTGCCTGCTTGAGCAAATCAACGAATAACAGGATGTCAAGTGATCAAGTGATCAAGTGATCAAGTGATCAAGTGTAAGTATATATGATAAACTATATAAGCATGTCAAGATTTTTCTTATAACTTGGGAGCACGGTGATATTCTACCTAGGATGTGATTAGAAAGCAGCTCTAGGTGACAGAGGGGAAAGAAATGGATAAGATCAATTACAACGGTATTGTATATGCAAGGTCTTGTGAAGC
>JAJIBD010012960.1:0-43020 GCA_021461705.1 Cryptotis parvus | reverse complement strand
CCCAGCTTCTGGAAGGATTTGTAAAGGGACGCTTAACGCAGCTGTGAGCCTGAGAGGCATATTTAAGGAATTCGCAGATTCAGTGCCTAAGTGCTGAAAATCTGAAAAGATTGCACCTTCCTCCTCCCTCGCCTACTCTGCTACAGCGGGCCTCAGGTAGGAGAAGAGGCGTGTCTGAGGGCTGTGGTGCCAGAAAGCAGTGCTGAAAAAAAAACACAGATGAGGGCTTCCGACCATCCTGTCAGCCCTGTGAGGTTAGGGGCGAGTGAGATGGGGTGAGCTGAGGTGAGAGTGGTCCCGAGTACATGTGGGGTAGCAGAGCTCTGCTGGGTGCAAACAGAAGCTAGTGCAGGTGGGGAGCAGTTGAGAGGCTACCATGGCTGGTGGCAACGGGCACCACAGAGGAAGGCTGGTGGCTACCAGACTGTCTCAGGTCAGCAGCACAACAGGGTGAGTGCTGAGAGTTGTATTGTGCCGAAACAGGTGGGAAGTAAGACAGAATGAGGCTTCTGTGTGGAATCTCAGGACAGAAAACCTGGTTGTTGGTTGGCTGCAGAAAACGCCTTGCCCGGCCAGAGCGATAGCACAGTGGGGAGGGCAATTGTCTTGCATGTGTCTGACCGGGTTCGATCCCCAGCATCCCATATGGTCCCCTGAGCACCGCCAGGAGTAATTGCTGAGTGCAGAGCCAGGAGTAATCCCTGAGCATCGCCAGGTGTGACCCAAAAACCAAAAATAAATAAACAAACAAACAAATAAATAAAGACAAGAAAGAAAAAATGCCTTGCCCTTTGAGCCCACTTCCTTCAGATTAAATGAGCGTTGGCCTGAAGGTGCGCTGGGTGCTCCCTGCAAGGGTGTACACTTAGACGTGGGGCCAGTTGACTGGACCTGTCACTGCCAGACCCTTAGCAGGTGAGGGCTTGCCGATGCTCCCCTAACCAGTCTCAGGGGGCCCAGCATGGCAGGACCCCCTCCCGCCATCAGGTCTAGAGGCGCACGGAAGAGGCTGCGTCTGAGTTCCTTACCCAGCTGGGGCAGACAGCGAGGGTGCTGGGGTGGGAGGCCCATGCTCCTGAAGGGTGTGGCGAGAGACCATTTGGTGTCCTTTTGCTCCCAGCTGGCTGCCTCCCCCAGCTGGGAGTGAGGAGTGGCTCCCATCTCTGGGGGCCTCATCACCCATGTCCTCCCACTCCCACAGAGAGGCTTTAAGCCTCTGCAGTTGGCGCTGTTTGTGGTCACACCTGCTCCTGTGGGGTCACATCCTCTTTGTACCCCCACGGCCCCTTAGTCTCCCAGTGCTTGATTCTGGAAACAGGCTAAGTACAGGCTGGATCTGGACCTCTGTGCCCTGAGAGCGGGAACACAGACAAACAGTCACAGACCTCAGTGGGGGTGACAGTGGGTCCTAAAGGCCTATGTGAATGTGAGGAAACCTATTTTGTTTGTTTGTTTGTTTCAGAACCATGACTCCATGCTCAGGGGAGACACAGACCTCCTGTGTGCAGAGCACACACTCAGCCAGTTGAGCTGACCGTTCCCCCCCCCCGACTTGGGGGGAGAACGTTCGAGCTGTCTTGAAAAACAAATAGCCGGGGGAGAGTAGTAGCTTGTTACTGGGAGACTTGTGTGGACATGTAATAAATAGTGCTGGAGTTATTTGGGGAGGGGGATCTGGAGAGGACCATACCTGGTAGTGCTCAGGGCCTGTTACTGACTCTTTGCTCAGGGATTACTCCTGAGATGGGGCTCTGGGGACCATATGGCACGCTAGGACTAAACCGGTGTTGGAGTGTGCAAGGCAAGCACCCACCTTGCGGTCCTGTCTCTGTGGCCCCAGAAAGGATGCTCTTTCCTTGCAGGGAAGGTGGCAGGGGGACCTTCTCCAAAGCTTCACTTTTCAGGGCCAGAGTCCAGGACCTCTTGCCCTTTTCCAGGAGATGCCATGCAGAGAATCCTACCCAAGTGGAGATGGGGTGCCCACGTAGCTACCATGTTGGGGGACCTCAAAACAGCAGACTTGGGGCGGAGCGATAGCACAGCACGTGGGGCGTTTGCCTTGCATGCAGCCGGCCCGGTTCGATCCCCGGCATCCTGTATGGTCCCCAAGCTCTGCCAGGAGTAATTCCTGAGCAAAGAGTCAGGAGTAACCCCTAAGCGTCGCCGGGTGTGACCCAAAAGAAAAAAAATTAAAACAGCAGACTTGAAACTTGTCAGGAACAGCGAGCAAGGGGCATCTCCTAGCTGGATGTTATGAGGCCAGGGAGATTTTGTTCCTGAAAGGTTGCTGCTTTCTGGTACCAGCTCCTTGTTGGGCCATTGTGGGAAGGGGTAGCCAGCCCAACTCTGGCGTGCCTAGTGTCTACCGGAGGGTGCTGTGGGCTCACGAGCAGCTCCTGGCCTAGACTGCCAGCCACTGCTGGTGTAGTTCTGTTCATCTCTGCACTGAGGTTTTGGGGAAGGGCGGGTGGCAGGGGACTGGGAGGAGCCCTGTGCTGATGGAAGGGGTGTTCTGTCTGAGACGAGAGGAGCCTCCCTACAGAAACACAGGCCCCTGTGGCATGGGTCCCACTATGCGGCGCCTTCTGGGGCTCCCCTTGGAGCCTGTGGCCTGCAAGGCTCCGGAGCCTCTCCGCTGTGAGGGTAGCTCTTCCCGAGAAGGTGACAAGGCGGGTGATGAAGGGCTGGGTTTAGATCCTCGTGAAGGTCCGGACAGTCCCTCGCTAGTGTTTTTTGTTTTGTTTTGTTTGCTTTTTGGGTCACACCCGTGATGCTCTAGGGGTTACTCCTGGCTCTGCACTCAGGAATTACTCCTGCCGGTGCTCGGGACCATATGGGATGCCGGGGATCAAACCCAGGTCGGCTGGCGCGAAGGCAAACGCCCTACCTGCTGGACTGTCGCCCAGCCCCCTGGCTGGTGTGTTTTAGGATGGCAAATTTCATGGTGTGTGTACCCTTCTGAGTCTTAGTGAAGAGCAGAGCTGTTTGCGCTTGTAAAGGGAAGTGGGGAGTCTTGCCCCTGCCCCGCGGCTGTGCCTAGGACCGTAGGTGTGCAGGCAGGGGCCTACATCAGGCGAATGGGCTCTTGTGAGAGCTGGAGTGAGGTCTCCGCAGCCTGGGGTGCTCGTACCCAACTCGGGGTAGAGGGTCTGGTGAGGAACCTGGGTACGAGAGGGGGTGGGGTGGCAGTGAGGCGATGCTCAAGCCTTTAGCAGAGGGAGGAGTGCTGCTGACTGGGCAGCGCTGCAGAGATGGTCACCTGGGGACTGAGGAAGCGGCTGGCTGAGTCCAGGGAGCAGGGTGCAGAGGGAAAGGGCTCTGGGCTGTCTGCGCACGGGGCGGGGGCGAGCTGGCAGTTGCCCTTCGGACACCCCAGGTCTGCTTCTGCACCCTCGCTGAGACGGCAGGAGCCACCCCCTCTGGGCTGTGCCCCTCCACTGTCCCCATGCCCCACTACATGCCTCGTCTCCTGCTTTGGTCCTCTTGTGGCCTCCCCTTCATCTGTTTTGGGGGATGAGGGTTGGTTTTGGGCCACACTTGGTGTGATGCCTAGGGGTTACTCCTGGCAGTGCTCGGGGACCACACGGGATGCCGGATATTGAACCCTGGTGGGCTGCGTGCAAGGCAAGCTTCCTCCCTGCTGTACAGTTGCTCCGGCCCCCTCCACTTGCTCTTGATGCCAAGTGCAACCCTCCGGGCACAACCTGCGTGCCCAGGCAGCCCCCCTCACCTGCCGCTGAATAGCAGCTCTGTATCTTCAGCGTCAGCACCCGCCAGATGCCCCAGCGGGGTGTGCACGCCCCAGGCTGCCGTAGAGACATCAGCTTCTCTCCCCGCCAGCAGCTTATCCCTGTCCTCCTTCAGGGGGCCCAGGGGAGACCCTCCTTGCAGCTGGCATAGTCTCAGGACCAAAGCGGGGTCCCATTCTCACAGTGCACTTGGGGATACAGTCTCCTCTCTCTTACTGTCCTGGCTTCCCTGGGATGGGGAGGGACCCCTGTTCGCTTCTGCCTGGTGGAATCCTGCCTGGTTGCTGAAACCCTGGAGGTCAGCTCTGGGCAGGGGGACTCCAGTGTGCCAAGCCCTCCTAGCAGCCTGCCTTAGTCCCAGGTTCCCGGAAGAGGGGCCGGTGGGAGCATGGCTGCGTGTCCTGAGCGCAGAGGTCTGTGGGGAACAGCTCCCACCCCCCAGCACAGAGAGCGTGCTCCCGGCCATGCCAGGGCTTTGTTAAGCTCATTGGTCAGAAAGAAAGGGAAAGGGGCCTCGTGTGCTCCAGACCGTCTCCCATCTCCTCTCCTGGGGCCACTCTGGCCGCTGCACCGCCTGTCCGGCTGCCCCCAGTGCCTGTGTGGGTGCAGCAGCCCCGCACAGGCATCTTTTATTTGTTATTTTTGGTCACACCCGGTGATGCTCAGGGGTTACTCCTGGCTCTGTGCTCAGGAATTAATCCTGGCCGTACTCAGGGACTATATGGAATGCCGGGATCGAACCCAGGTTGGCCACATGCAAGACAACGCTTACCTGCTGTGCTGGTCCCCTTTGCATGGGCGTGTTCAGCCCTGGTGCTTATGGTCGGTGACCCCCACCCCAACCCCCCATGCCTTTGGGGCTTAGGCAGCCTTTGCTTTTCCCAGGGACCTGCCACTCTGAGTTTTAGAGGAGAACTGGGCAGTTAGAAGGCAGGGAGAAGCACCTCCCTTCTCTTCCCCATGCCGGGAGAGTCCAAGCAGGGCCCTATGGGGTTTCCTCTCTTTGGGGTTTTATTTTGGTTTGGGGCTCACCCCCAGCATTACTTGTGGGACCATGCGGTGTGGGGGCCAGGCTCTCCTTGACCCTGTTCCAGCTCTCACTGCCCTCCTGAGAGCCTGCAATGCCTGCTGCCGGCCTCACCTCCTGCCCAGGAGCAGGCTCAAGCGGGGCCGACTCTGGGAGGCTATGGAAGCTGGGAACCTGCAGCGTCCCCAAGAGTCCCTGCACAGTCAGGAAAGCCTCAGGAAGAAGATGCCCCTGCCCTCTGGTCCCCCTTAACCCCATGATTCAGGACCTGTAGCTGTAGGACTTCGTGTCCACCTGATGGACCCAGAAGCTTGCATGGGCTCACAAGCACCTACGTTTTGGTTTTGTTTACTTTGTCTTTTGAATTACACGCGGTGATGCTCAGGAGTTACTCCTGGCTCTGCACTCAGGCATTAGTCCTGGCAGTGGTCTGGGGGACCGTATGGGATGCTGGGGATTGAACCTGGGTCGGCCGTGTGTAAGGCAAACGCCCTACCTGTTGTACTGTTGCTCTGGCCCCTCACAAGCCCCCACTTGCCAGCACCCCTGTATTTATTTCCCTTCCCTTCATCCACTTGGGAGGATGACGGGCTCTGCCTGTCTCTGGGGGTCAGGGGAGAGGGTGTGGTCCCCCAGGCAGCCCAAGTCCACCCCTTCTGAGTTCTAAGATAGCCAGGAGGCAGGGGCAGGAGCCCTGGTAAGGTCAGGCTGGATTAGGGTGTGCACCGGCCTTGGGGCCACACCATGGGTGGAGCCACCGCCCCGCACCTCAGCTGAAGCCATGGTTGCTGTCACCCCTTGCACCCTGTGCCTGGTGCTTCCTGCCACACACAAACACTTCGGGCAGGAAACAGGTGTTGAAAGGTCATGCCCCCTCCCCATGGGACAGAGCCCCCTGCTGTGGGGAGGGTGCATGTCCAGGACCCCTTAGGAAGGGAAGGGGTTGGCACTGAGTCTGGACAACTCAGACACCATAGCTGCTACTCTTGGCTAGGGTGGCCCAGGCATGACACTTAAACCCACTGGGCCTCAGTTTCCCTGTCTAAATCCAGGAGCTCGGGGTTCCCACCCCTCTTGGGTCACTGTGGAATGAGAACTTGTAAAACTGTCTTGGAGCCTGAGACAGCTCACAGAGGAGATTCTGGAGGGAGCAGTCTCAGGGTGTGTGAAAGGGCACTGTGGCCAGGGGTGGGACCTTCCTGAACCCCTCCTCCCGCACCCCTGCTGTGCAGCGCTGCTCTGGCCCTTCGTCCTCATCACCCCCGTCATTGCATCTGCTGCACGGAGAATGTGAGGTTCAGCCCTCTGCCTCCCATCACTCACCTTTGTACTTGGCCTTAGTTTAGTACAAGGGTGCTGCCCGCCCCCCCTCCCATCACACTCCTGGCAGAGCAGACTCCTAAGGCTACCCAGGGGGCATCGAGACCCTGCCCGACCTGCATAAAGGACACCAGGAAGGGGAGAACTAGAAGGCTCTGTGCGGGTGCGAGTGGGCCAGCAATCTGAGCTGAGGAGGGGGACAGGTAGCATGTGCTTGGCGCTGGCGGCGGGCAGGAGGCCAGCTGTGGCCTGCACGCCCGGCCAGCTCTGACTCAGAGCCTGGGCGTGGCTGCAGGGGGCACAGGCCATGTGCTGGCAGCTCAGAGGGCAGGGTGGTGCCTGTGGCAGATGGTTTGAGTTGGACGCAGAGGGTGAGGCAGGCGGATCTGGCAGCTGAGAGGGGCAGGGGGTGCCAGCAGCTGAGGGGCACGGGGTGGGCGGAGACTGGGGACCCCAGTGTCCTGGGGCAGGAGGCCAAGCCCCCTGTGCAGCTATTCTCCCCCCACTACAGGCCCTACCCGGGTAGGTATTGGGGGCCTGGAGCCTCTGCTGAGGGGGTGCTAGTCCTGAGGTCAGGTCCATGGTCGGTGGTGATCCGGACAGCACCAGGCAGCAGGTATGCTCTGAGGGGTCCTGCACACGGCTCTGCGGCTTCAGGGGAGTTTGGTGCCGTGGCCCCAGCTCTCTGCTGCAGGTCTGAGTCTGGGACCACCTCTTACTGTCATGGGGGGCAGCCTCAAGGTCGGGGGTGCAGACTTATGTGTGCCAGGGAAGGTCCCTGGGGTTCTCCCTCTTCATTGACTAGTATCACTGGGAGTTGCTCCTGCCCCCTTTGAGTACCCTGGGGAGTATCACCCTGCCCCCAAAAAATAAAACACAAAAACATCAAAACAACAAAAGCGTGTGGCCAGCATCAGCCTGGGCTGCAGCACCGAAGCTGGTGTGGGTTTGTCCTGGTCAGACCCGCCCTCCACCCCTCCTGGCCTGCTGGAAGTTGGGCCCCGGAAGGGCGTGGGCCACCACAGGGGTGTGAGCTGGGCGGAAGCTCCAGGCCATGCCAGTAGGCGCTGTCAGCCAGACCCTCTGCCAGCCAAGCGCCTCTCACCAGCCTCCGTATAAGCCCACCCACACTTCTGCACCCTGCACTGTCTGCTTCCATGCAGGACCTGTGCAGCTGAGGCCACGGGCACAGTGGGCAGGCAGGGCTCAGGCAGGGACTTGGGGGGTCAGCACGATTAGTGCTGCCGTATCCCACCGTCTGAGCTCGGCCTCTCCACGGTGGAAGCAAATCCTTGCGTCTGGCAGACTGGGCACCACAGTGTCCAGACTGCCCCAGGGCAGGGCCTACACCTGGCAGAAAGCCGAGGGATCAGGCTGCCCCCTCTCCCGGCTGAGTGACCTGAGCAAATCTTAGTCTCCTTTTAACATGGGGCTGGGGTACGGGAGGCAGAAAAACCTCTGGGCAGGCTTTGCTGAGCTCAGCAAGGACAGTTGGGGTGGGGGGCAGGGCCAGCACCCCCTGGGCAGGAAGGTGTTGTAGGGAAGGCAGGCCAGGTGAGGGGTGTCCAGGCTGAGGTGATCTGACTAACTCTGACCTGGCAGTGGTGGCAGCGTGCCCAGCCCCCGGCCTGCTGGGCCGCCATCTGAAACGCATTACCAATGCTTTGTAAACTCCACATCATTCGGCCACATGAAAGACGGGCTCTAAAAATAGCCACTCCCCAAGGACGCCCCGCACTGGCAGGGCTCGGCTGACCTCTGCATGCACGCCCACCACCAGGCCACCTCCCTTGCCAGGGAAGCCCCGGCTGGCAGGACCCACCTGCCTGCCCTCCCGAGTGGGCAGCCACCGGCCGCCCGGGGCCACTTTTTTCTGGGCACAGATCTCATCCAGCTGGTCTAAGCATCAGAGCCGAGGCCTCACCTGGGGGGCAGAATGTCTGGAGGAACCAGGAGCAGCAGCTGAGGGCTAGTTGGTGGGCCCAGGACCCCTTCCCGGTGTGTCGATGTCCGGTGTGTACGTGGTCAGCTCACTGGACAGCCAGCGGAACCATCTTACAGAGGACACACCATCTCATGAAGGGGGACAGTGACTTATTCACCTTGATGGTGGCCGTGAGGGCCACTGGCTGATGCACCAGCATGGGAAGGGTGGGGGTCCCTTGGGTCCCGGGTCCCCAGTGGAGACGTTGCCCCAGCAGGAAGGCCGGGCAGCCAGACTGACTCTGCCCGACTTTCTGTGGGTCCCCACTCCCTAGAGTCCTGTGACCAACTGCTAACCACTCTTTTCCCTAAAAATAAACACGCTTATGGGATTGGGGGAAGCTTTGTAGCTATCAAAGGAAATAATAGGGTGTTTAAGAAAATTGCATTGCGTTTTAAATAACCAGCATGAAAGTCATTAAGTTTGAAGTTTCATTCAAATCAGATGGCTCTGTGGCTGGCCTGGTGGCCCAGCAGGCAGAGGTGGGTGGGCCCTGGGGACGCGGAGAGGCAGCTGGTGAGGGATCTGTGGTGGCAGCGAGGTCTCAGCACAGTGGGGCCTCGGGGGGCCCAGCCGCCAGCCCACAGCTAGCTGGCAAGGGATGGGCAGCACCCAGCCACCATGGGTGGGCCTAGGGTGCACAGGACAAGGGGTATTTGAAGTCTACAGGGCATGGGGTATTTGAAGGTGGGCTGGCCACGGCATGCTGCTGTCTCGAGGGGCAGCATGCTGAGGTGGGGTTCTGGGAGGTGCTTTGGAATGGCAAAGGCTGGAGGGGGTCCTGAGGGGGCCTGAGGGGCCTGGTCTGGGTTGGGCTCTTGGTGCCTTGGTGGGGACAGGAACACAGAGCCTCGAGCAAATGTGATCTGGGAAAGGGCTTCTCTTTTTATTATTTTGGGGGCCATACCCGGGGTGTTCAGGGATTTCCTGTTTGCGCTCAGGGATCGCCTCCTGGTGATGCTTGGGAGACCGTAGGGCTGTGCAGGAGATCGAATCTGAGCAGCTGCTTGCAAGGCGCTGCCCTGTCCATCTCTCCAGCTCCTGGAAGTGGGCTTTGGAGGGACATTTTGATGGAACTGGCGGTGGCGGTTCTTCCTCTTTCTCAGGGGCCTTGAGCTGTCACACCCTCTTGGGGCCAGATTGGATAGGGAAGGTCCCCAGAGCCTGGTCTCTGGAAGGGCCTGGACTAAGGGAGCTACCAGTGTCCCCTGGTTCTGTGTGTGTGTGTGTGTGTGTGTGTGTGCGTGTGCGTGTGGTGTATGTGGTAAGGGTGTGTGTGTCTGTGTGTTTGTACACTGGCCAGAGCTGGGGAGCTGGGCCTGGCAGGCTGCTGGCACAGAGAGAGACTGGTTTGCTTGAGAAGCCTTGTTCCAGGGTGCTCTCTCTCTCCTCTCTCTCTCTCTCTCTCTCTCTCTCTCTCTCTCTCTCTCTCTCTCTTTTTCTCTCTCTCTCTCTCTCTCTCTCCCCTTATCCCTCCCTCCCTTCTTTCCTTCATTTTTCCTTTTTCTTCATAAACTCAAAACAGTGTCCAGAAACACAAACATTCCCTCCATGACCTGTGAGATGTGGCCCAGAGAAAACTGCACCTGGAAAGTTCTGGAGAGGCCAGAATGACAGCACAGCACGGAGGGCGTTTGCCTTGCATGTGGCTGACCTGGGTTTGACCCTGGTTTGGTCCCCTGAGCACTGCCAGGAGTAATTCCAGAGCATCACCTTGTGTGACCCAAAAAGCAAAAAAAAGAAAAAGGTGCCACCGAGGGCTGGAGCAGCTCCTGCCGCTGTCCCGTGCTCCTCACCATGCATCCTCCCCTACCCTCCCAGGCTGGCATTTTCACCCTACATCTTGGCAGGGGATGCCCGTGGGGTGCAGCTGGCGATGTCCACAGCACTTCCCATGCCTGCCTGTTTCTGTCCCCTAGACTGTTGGTCAGGTTGAGCCGGAGCCCCAGAGCCTTCACTCTGGCCTGGGTTGGGAGGACTTAAATCCGGCGAACACTCTGGCCCCCATCGCCCAAGCGGCCTCCTGGGTGCTGTGAGGTGCTGGCCTTTTCGTCTCTGTCCCTCTCACTGGCCGAGAGCAGTGTCTCCCCAAGACAGGGCATGGGCCAGGCAGAGGCCGAGCCAGGGTGCTGGTCATCTGGATCCAGGAAAGGCTCCGTCAGGAAATGGAGAGGGGCTGGGGCGCTCTGGGAGCCCGGTCACCATGTGCCAGCTGTCACCTCTGGCCAGGGCCTGGATCCAAACTCTGGTACTTGGTGAGGCATTGGGCAAATCTCCTCTAACTGTCACCTTGTCTTTCCCCCGGCTGCAGATGGGGAGGTTGGATCCGCTCCACAGGGCCCCTGAGGACCCCAGTAGCTTTCTCCTGCCTCTGCTCAGAGCCCCTCCGCCCAGCTCCTTGAATGTTTGCTGCCCTCCTACTCAGGGCAGGTAGAATAGGGGCGGGGTACCTGCTCCCTGGTGGAAGCCGTGGACCCCAGTGTCCAGCATCGCCTAGCAGCTCCCAGAATCTCATGTTTTTCTCTAAAAATATCTTGCCCTGAAGGGCGCTCTTCACCTCAGAGAGGAGGAAAACGCAAGTCAACGAATGCCCGAAACCACAGGAGGACCCGGGTCCTGGCCTGAGTCCTCACCTGCAGGACAGGGCAGGGCTCTGGGCCGCCATGACAGCAGCCCAGCTCGGGCGGAGTGATAGTCCAGCGGTAGGGTGTTTGCCTTGCACGTGGCTGGCCCATGCCGGTCCGGGTTCGATCTCCTGCATCCCATATGGTCCCCCGAGCACCGCCAGGGAGTAATTCCTGAGTGCAGAGGCAGGAGAAACCCCTGAGCATTGCCGGGTGTGACCCAAAAAAAAGCAAAAAAAAAAAAAAAAAGAAGAAGAAGAAGCAGCCAAGCTCACTGGCCTGCAGGGTGTGACCAGCCATCCCCACCTCCAGCTTGGTGCCAAAGCTCTGGAGTCGCTCTGTAGTGGGCACCAGACTCTGGGTGTTCCTCCCTGGAGCCCTGCTCTGGGCACTGGTGCCCAGAGTGGGGCTGGGAGGAAAGAGAATGAGCCCCACTGGGGTATGGAGGTCTGCAGAAGTGGGGCCTGGGGTCTGTAGGGGGCTTCCTCTGGGGAAAGCTCTTTCCTGATCCCAGGGCTGGAGGAAGTGTCCTTTGGGGAAGACCGTGGGTGCTGGACAGTGGACACCTCCTTCAGACACTGGAACAGGGACAGCAGCCTGGAGGCATGAGCCGGGCAGGCTCTGGAGAAAAGGGCTCCTGGGCAGGTGAGCTGACCACCGAGCCTAAGTCCAGGCTCCAAGCGAGGCTGCCCCCTTTTCCTCCCATTGACCCAAAGGCACTATCAGGACTTGTGGAAGATCCAGATTCCCAAGGAATTTCTGGCCAGTGGGAGCAGCCTGGGTCTCAGGTGTCCAGAGTGCCCCACTGCTTGCAGTCCGCTTAAGCCGCTGCTACCTCCCTGCAGATATTGGCCCACACTGTAGCCGCTCCCCACAGCCTCCACTTAAGGCCCCAGTTTTAGTTCACTCTATACAGTCTCGGGTCCCAGGAAAGGCCACTCAGCGTCCCTCCTGCTGCTCTCCATGAGAGCCCTCGGGCCGCTCACCGGCTGTGTGACCTGGGGTGAGTTCTAGAACTTCTGTGCCTCAGTTTCCTCAGCTATCAGGCAGGGTTGGTAATTCCTCTATTTATTCACTCATTTATTTACTTGTTTGTTCATTTATTTATTTATTTGTTTGTTTATTTATTTTTGCTTTTTTGGGTCACACCTGGCGATGCTCAGGGGTTACTCCTGGCTCTTTGCTTAGGAACTATTCCTGGCAGTGCTTTGGGAACCATATGGAATGCCAGGGATCGAACCCAGGTTGGCAGCGTGCAAGGCAAATGCCCTACCCGCAATGCGATCACTTCGGCCCCAGTTCTTTTATTATATTTTTTGTTTGGGGTCACACCGGATGGTGCTCAGGGATCACTCCTGGCCATGTTCAGGGCACTGTATGGGAAGGTGAGGATTGAACCTGTATTAGCTGCGTGCAAGGCAAATGCCCCTCCCCTCCCTACCCCCACCTAGTGCTGCTATCTCTCTGGCCCTTAGAATTCTTTTAGCACAGGCTTGCTACAGAATTATAAGGACCAGGGGGTCCAGAGCAATAGTACAGCGGTAGTGTTTTCTTCGCACACGGCCAACCCGGGTTTGATCCCTGGCATCCCATATGGTCCCCCAAAGCGCCACCAGGTGTAAGTCCTGAATGCAGAGTCAGGAGTAACCCCCTGAGCATTGCAGGGTGTGACCTAAAAAAAAAAATATTATAAGGACCATACCCTCTCGTGCACTCTGAAGTGTCACTCAGCTGCCAGCACATAGGAAGAACTCAGTAACTGTGAACCCAGAGGGAAGAGAGAGAGAGAGAGAGAGAGAGAGAGAGAGAGAGAGAGAGACAGAGAGAGAGAAAGAGAGAGAGAGAGAGAGAGAGAGAGAGAGAGAGGAAGAGAGAGAGAGAGAGAGAGGAGAGAGAAAGAGAGACAGAGAGAAAGAGAGAGAGAGAGAGAGAGAGAGAGAGAGAGAGAGAGAGAGAGAGAGGCTATGGGAATGTGAGAGGAACATGCTCACGCTCTCACATGGGGCCCCCTACCCCAGGCTTGAGACCAGAGGATGCGGCAACTTTCTTCGCTGGGAAAGTGTTGTGGGGTTCTAGCGTTCGGGGTTTTCAGTCAACCGTCAGAGGCGAGGGAGTTTCTCTGCTGCTGGTGGCTGCGGTCTGCAGGGAGAAGGCCACTGGGGTGTATTTTCACCTGGGCCTGCAGGAAGTGGGGGAAAGGAGGGAGGGGTGGAAGGCGCAGCCCAGCCAGACCCAGGTTCAACATCAGAGCAGAGGCTGCTTAGCCCCTCTCCCCCACTTAGCCCGCCCTCGGGCCCTGCCTAGGTCCAGGCTGCTCCCCACAGGTGGGCACACAGAGGCCCCACAGGGAGGAACTTCAGCTGTGAGGACCACTTTGGGGAGCAGACACAGTCCCCAGCTTGAGGGCCTGAGCCCTCATTTTTCCTGCAGGGCCACATGCTGGGGGGCAGGCTGGGGGGGCAGGGGCAGAGGTCCTGGCCCGTCCCAAGCAGGACAAGGATGCCGCAGAGCCTGTTGCTGATTCGCACAGTCCACCATGCTGAGCCCGCACTTGGGACTGTCCCAGAGGTAAGGAAGAAGAGGAGCCCCGAGAGGCTTGGGGCCTGGTGGGGACAGTGAGCCTGGCCTAGAGGACAGCAGAGTCGCTGTCGGTGAGGAGAGGAGGAACGGCTCCAGTCCTGCCCCAGGCAGCCAAGCCTGGCCATCGGACATTCCACTGGCTGCTGCAGGGCCATACAGCCCCAGCCTGGGCCATATAGCCCCCACCCCTGAGCCCCGCTCCCACCATCGGGAGGGAGGGGACGGGGTGAAGCTGAAGGTAGCTTGCGTGGACATGGAAAGGGCACAGTCCTCTGCGTGCCCTGTGCTCAGCCACCCTCGGCTGCCAGCAGGCACTGATCTGCCCCCCAGCACCTCAGCTGTGGCTTGGACGCAGACTCCTGTTTACTGAGGTTGTCCCTCAGCTCACAGGGAAGGTTGGTGGGCAGAAGAGGACTCTGCCAGCTGGCGACTCCTGCACCGTGTGTGTGTGTGTGTGTGTGTGTGTGTGTGTTCATTCCTCTCTCACACACATGTAATATGTACGCGCTCTGCTGGGCCAAGCTTCACCATTATGGCCAGGGTGGATGAGCCCCGGTTAGCGCAGGGGGCTCTTCCCAGAAAGAGTCCCTCCAGGACCCTTGCTCTGCTCCTGAGGCTGCCCCGGTGAAACCTGGGCAGATTTACTATGCTGAGCTGAAGTCCGGAGCCAGGACTGGCCGGCAAGGCTGCCCAAAGCTGCAGCTCAGACAGGGCCCTCCAGTCTCGAGGGAGCCACAGGGAGTTTGTTCCACCTGCTAGGCCTGTGCTCCAGGCCTTTACACCCTTAGGTGGTGAACAGGACCCTGAGGACGTGGGCCCTGAGCCCCTGAGGCCAGTTTCCTGGCCCTAGGCCTGGTCCAGGCTGTGCTGTCTGGCTCCCACTGTCCTGGAACCCATCAGGAGAAAAAGCCCCAGGGGCGCACAAGACGCCTCTGCTTTCACGGGCCCTCTGCCCTTAACCTCCAGCTCATGGGTGAAGTGGAATTTCTGCATCTGTGGCTCAGAGCGTTGTTATTTGACAAGGGACATCTCCACCAGGAGATGTGAAAGGCCAGCGAGCTGGGCTGGGCTCTGTGGCGGGACAGACTTGAGAACCATCTCCCTGGGATGCAGGGCGGGTGCACACAAATGTCTGGCCCCTCAGCACCTCCAGCAGCAAAACCCCAGCGGGAGTAGCCCCTAACAATGCCAGGTGTGTCCCCAATCAGTGATTCCTGGAACAAAACAGGACTGGAGGCCAGTAGCTGCAGCACCCCAGGGAAATCCTGGGCCTGCTGGGGCAGAGGAGCCAGCATGGGGGTGGACTGGAGAGGGGAGGGGCCCCGCTCTGGGAGCTGCAGTCTGGACGGCGAGGGAGTGATGGGTGGGATTTATGTGGCCCGAGAGGGCGGGAGGCCGCTGTCGTTCAGGTGAGGGGACGGTGAGTGGCCCTGGGACAGGGGACAGAAGGGAGAACTGGTTCGAATCTAAACAGATCTTGAAAGTAGAGCTACTGTGATTTGCTGCCGAGTCGCCCGTGGCTCCCAGGTGTTTGGGTCTTGGAAGGCTGGAGCTTTCCTCCCGGCGCTGGAGCAGGAGGTCTTGGACCTCTATCAGGTAGAGTACCTCAGAGGCGTGGGGGCTGCAGTGGCACCTGGGGTGAGCACAGGGGAGGTCCCGGAAGCCCACGAGCCCTGCGAGGGAGAGTAGGGCAGGCAGAGGTCGTGAGGTCGGGAAGTCGGTGAGTGCCACATTCTGGAGCTGCGGAAGAAACTTGCGAGCAGGAAGGAGAAATCAATTGTCTGGCGCAAAGGAGACGTGGCTTGTTGTTCAGTAACAGGGAAGGGACCTTGAGTCTTGTGGTGCCCTACTAAGGGCAGCGACTGGGCAGAGTCCTGCAAGTTTGAGGATGGGAGGTTGCCGCCTGCCGGTTCCCCAGGGGCACGAGGAAAGCCCCTGCTACGTGGGCAGCTGCTGCACAGGGGACCCGTTCCCGCTCTCGTCCCGGCCCTTCCTGTCTGCAGGCAGGGGTGCCTCCATTCTCCCTCCCTCCCGTCTGGGGTCAGTGCTCGGAGAGCGAGAGCTCCCCGGAGGGTTTGCCTGGGAAGCTGAGTCCTAGTACAGCAGAGTCCCTGCTGCCAGGGCCAAGGCCACCAGTGCTGTCGTCACCTCCCCAGGGGGCGCTGCCCAGCAAACGTTTGTTGTGTAACAAGCCCATGGTGTGAGGCAGGGGCTGGAGAGTCTCAGTGTTTTTCCTCCTGCCTCACGCATCTCTCCCCAGGGTGAGCAAGGGCCTCCCCTGCAGGTCAGGACCTTCCCCTCGCCTGACACCAGAGAGCAAGCCCTGGGCTCTCCCTCACCCTCACCACCACCTCCATCATCTCATTTGACAAGGAAGCAGGTACTGAGGCTTATAGCAAGTTCTTGAAGGCCACGCATCAGAGGATGCACATGGTGGGTGGTGCCACTTTTCCAGTTCACATGGATGGCCCTGCTCCTTGGAGGCGGACAGCAGGTCGCCACCTGCCTAGCCCCAGTGGTCTGGAGGGGGAGCCAAGCAGACTGGAGCAGCTGCCGCCAGCCTGAAGGCCCAAGGACAGAAGCATGTGCTTAGTCCTCGTGTGTAAGGCTCCCGGAGGGCTGGTGGATGGGCTGAGAGGTGGCAGGGCTGGCTCGCCCAGGCTCAGAGAGGCAGCAGGCGAGGACATGATGGCCAGGGCTGTTGCCAGAAACTGTAGGAGCCCCATATTCTTGACAGACAGTGCCAGTGGACCCCTGCTCGGCTCCTTCCGAGGAGCCAGCCCTGACCTCCCTAGACCCAGTGATGAAAAGGTCCCGAGAGGAAACTAAGGCCTACAGCTGTTGGTTAAATTCACCAGTGTGAAATTTCACCCAGGGGTGCAAAAGGGGAGCCCAAACGTTTTTATTGTTAGGGGCACACATCCAGAGCTACATAGTGCTGTCTCCTGCCTCTACACTCAGGGATTGTTCCTGGTAGACCTCGTGGACTATATTGAGTGCCAGGGATTGAACATAGGTCGGGCATGTACAAGGCAGACTCCTACCGGCTATAATCCCTTCTGACCCCATTGAGTCCAAACTAAACTGTCATCCTAAAGATACCCCATTTACCCTATTGTTGTCAGAGAGATGGTTCAAAGAACTTAAGTGTGTGTTTTGTGTGCCGGACCAAATTTTTTCCCCAGCATCCCATTGTGGCTCAAAATCTAGAAAAACCCAATTTCTTTTGTCTTTGGGCCACACCCACAGTGCTCAGGGATCACTCCTGGTGGGATTTGGGAGACCATATAGGGTGCCGGGGACCAAACTCGGGTCAGCCCACAGGCAGGGCGGTACCCCATCATTGTACTCAAGCCCCAATCCCCAATTTCTTTGTGGAATGCACCAGAAGCCACTCAGCTCTGCCCCCAGCCAGCTGTAGCCACACATCTGGACTCTCCCAAGTGGGAAGCAGTCTTAGTTGTAGCTGATACTCTGGGATATGTGGGCTTGCACAATTCACTGAGCATGTGCAGCGTGGCCTGGGCTCCAAGAACTCCCTGTGACTTTAAGAACTCATGACTGATGGGGCGGGCGATAGCCCAGCGGGTAGGGCGTTGCCTTGCGGCCGGCCCATGCCGGCCAGGGTTCGATCCCGGCATCCCATATGGTCCCCCGAGCACCGCCAGGAGTAATTCCTGAGTGCAGAGCCAGGAGAAACCCCTGAGCATTGCCGGGTGTGACCCAAAAAGCAAAAAAAAAAAAAAAAAAAAAAAAATTCATGACTGATCCCTGTGACTGTGAAGAGTAAGAGTCCTGCGTTGCTGAGGCAGCAGGGAGTTCAGAGGCTCGTGGGTTGGGGAGTTAGAGAACTAGGGGTGGCGGGGGCAGCTTGTGTTAGCAAATCCCACTATGCCTGGGGTGGGATGAGGGTTTGACTCAGGACCTGCGGTGGGGGGGGGGGAGAGGGCAGGAGGAAAGCAAGCTCCAAGCTGTCCTAGATCGGACTGTGAGCAGGACAGGAGGGGCTCTGGGTCCCTGCATGCAGACAGAGAATGTGCTCGTCCAGGTAGCCATCCCCCTACTTCTGATAATCAGGGATAGAACTCCCTGGGGCTCTGCTGAAGACTGCCCCAGTCGTCAGATCTCCCAATTTACCCTCCCCTCCTTCTCCTTTTTCAGCACAAGGCCAGTCAGCCCACTCACGGCATCCCCCCAACTCTCTCCTCTTTATGAACATTTCAGTGGCCCACACCCCACAGCTGCGCCAGCCGACATCAACCAGAAGCAAGGTAGGAGCTGGGATGGGGAGGCAGCCATGAGCCTTGCAGCCTGGAGACCAAGTGGCTGTGCCCTTTTCACAGCTTGAGAACCCCAGGCCCTACAAACCCAGGGCCCAAGAGCGCCAGAGGAGGATTGGGGAGACCTAAGGGTAGAGAGCTGGTGCCGGGCCAGAAGTGGGGCGTCTGCTGAGGTAGAAGCTGGAGCCCTGAGTGACCCCAGCACCCGCGCCACGAGGGCGCAGACAGAGCTGCTATTACACCCAAGCCCCTCTGCCCCAGGAGAGAAAAATGGAAAGTGGTGGTTGTGATGCTGAGTCACCTCGGCCTCCGCCAAGTCATTCTGAAATCAGTCTTTGTCATCTGTGGGCAACCTGCTGACTCAACCCTGGGGGAGCAGAGAGGACCCTGGAGTCCCAGCTCCCCAGGGAATCTGCCTCCTGCCCAGAAAGGCAAGGTCAGGCCCCCCACAGCCTAGCCGACTGGGGTGTGCCAGCTCTGCCCTTGGTTTCCTGGCCTGTGTGGTGAGGGTATCCTGTTATCACAGGAGTGAGTCTGTCTGGTATGTCGGTGCTGTAGAAAGAGGTGGTACCTTGAAGCCGACTGGGGGGCTTTAGGGTGCAGTAACGAGCGGCCTCAAGAACAGGCCTGCTCACTTACCTCTCCACTGTAGGAGTTCACAGGCCTCTGCAGACCCCTGACCTCTCTGGCTTCTACTCTCTGACCTCAGGCAGCGTGGGACAGCTCCCCACCGTGAGCTGGTGAGTGGAAAGGTGTTGCTTGGGCTGTGTGTATCTGCGCTCTGTGCGGAGGCGCCTGCTGCCGGCTGTGTGGGTGGGTGGGCTGACCAGCCTTACTGCAGCCGAACGTGCCCCCTTTGCCAAGATTAAGACCCAGCTATGGTCGGGCCTGTAGCATTGGACTTCTGTTGTCCAAGACACTTGACCGAGGAACTGTTGGCTGCTCAGGACCTACAACTGGGACAAAAGGCCTGAGCAGGGAGACCTGCACGGGCCACAGGGGTGCTGTTTCTCTGCATTCTGTTGGGTGGCTATTGCCTGGGCCGCTGTGCTGGCTGGTTCCTTTCTTGGATGAGCTGCTGGAGTGGCAGAACACCCCACCCCCCCACCCCATGGTTCCTGCTTTAGCACACATTCCTGACCAACTCGCCTGGACCTGCAGACTTGGTCCAACTGTGAGCGAGACTCTCCTTAGCCAAGTGTGGTGGCTCCCTGGAAAAAGCACATGCTTCACCCTGTGTAAAGCTCTTGTTCCATCTCTAGCACTGCAGAATGAAGGACATAGGTCTGTCTTCAGTTGGAGTGTGGCATCCTGGCCCTTTGGTTATGAGCGGCAGTGACCTGGGTAGGGTCTAGCCTATCCGGGTGGGCAGTCACCCAGTCCGTTTCCAGATTCTCCGTGGAAAAAGCTCCACTGTGAATACAGAGCAGACAGCCCAAGTCTCCCCAGGCTTGATGTGTCAGGCAGGGTCCCAGACACCACAGATCACTGCAGAAGAACCCATCCCCAGGTTCTTGCCTCTTATAGACTGTATATAGGCTGTCCAATTATATAACCCCACGCAAGAGGCCCGGCAGGTACAGGCTCTTAGCTGTGCTTTGACTGGGGACAGCAGAAACTCAGGGGAAGGTATCCAAATGGATCTATAGAACTTTTCGGAGACTCATTTGGTCAGGCTGGAGTTAAAGGAGACAAAGTAGTACAAAAGAATCTGCATCATATAAACACTGGTACAAAGGTTCTATCAACCCAGCACTGACAAAGGAAGTTTCAGAGCGGTTAGAGAGGTACTGCAAAGCAGGAACTGTCGCCAGCCCCAGACTACAAAGGGGAAAATGTGCAGCACAGGCTGCCCTCTGGTGGCCAACACATAAATACAGCGGGGTCCTATAACCAGAGGGCTGACGTCTTCACGCTATGGGTCATTCCCCCACGTGGCAGTAGCCAGCCTGCTAACAGCTATCTCTCCCAACCACAGGCCCAGCCCTCCTCTCTACCCCCTATCCCCCTCCTGCGGATATAGACAGCACTTCCCTGCCCCCACCACAGCCCCTGGCGCCCCCTACCCCAGGTGAGTCAGTCCCCTTGCGTGCAGCCAGCCAGGCTTCTTCTGCTTCTCGTTGCCCAGGCTTCAGTGCCCATGAGGCCATGTCCAGGCCCGTGCTTGCCCTGTGCCAGTTGCTTTTCCAGCTGTCCGTCTGTCATTCTTCAGTCCCCTGCTGCTCTGTACCCGAGTGAAGCCAGTGGGAGTGTGAGCAGCCGAAGCCCAGGCCATAGTGTGAGGACAGACAGCGCAGCCAGGGACGGTACCCGCGCGTGTGCTTGAGCTGCTGCTCTGCGTCGCCAGTCAGCCGTGCAGCCGTGTGCGCGCGCTCCTGTGTTCTGCGTCCCTGCTGGCAAGGGGCGTCAGGATGCTGCTGCTCCTCAGCTTTCTCTGGGTTCTGTCCGAGCCGAAGCATCTTCTTTCACATTTATCTTCAACCTTTGGCCCTCGAGGGCTGCCTGTTCAGGGACCCCCGCCCCTTTGCAAGCAATGTGGCATCCACCAGAGCGCACAGAAGTGAAACGGAGGCATGTGTGGGGCCTTAGCTTAGTCCCCGTGCCAGAGTTCAGAGCCCGGGAGAGCGACCGTGCCGTGCCACAGTTGAATTGATTGTTTGGGTGGAAGGGAAGCCCGGTGAGACTCAGCCAGGTGTGACGGTGTGAAGGGCTGAGGAGCTTCTTGCCAAGGGGGGAGTAACTCCTAAGCGGGACAGAGCACTAGTTGGCTGTGGGTAGGAAGCAACAGCTGAGGGGGAAATGGGGCAAGAACTGTCAGCAGAGCTGTATGTACCCAGAAAAGTGCCACTGGGCTTTATCTTGTGGGCATTAAGGGAATTTAGGGTGACCATAAGCATGTAGGTTTTAGAAAGTCACTCTGGGACTAGAGTGAGTACGGTGAGCAGTGCACTTGCTTTGCACATGGCTCATCTGGGTTCAGTCCCCAGCACCCATGCGGTCTCCTGAGCACCATGGAGTGTGGCTCAAAACAGTCACTCTGGCTGTTCTTGAGAAGCCTGCAGGTCAAGAAGGGTTGATAAGCAGGAATCAGATGTAGTCACCATCCGAGTTATGTCTGTGCACATTGTTGCAGTGTCTGTGTAATGATGTGTTGGGAGCAGGTATATGTATCTTGTGTACTCGTGTGCCTGCTCCTTTTGTACCGAGGCCAGGGTCTGTGTGTCCAAGGTTCTGGCTCAATGTCAATTCTCTCCTGGCCCAGGTTCACCCACCCGTCCCTGATGCTAGGCTCCGGCGTATCTGGTCACCCAGCAGCCATCCCCCACCCGGCCATCGTGCCTCCCTCAGGGAAGCAGGAGCTGCAGCCCTATGACCCGAAACCTGTGAGTGGAGAGACAGTGGGGCGGGGCGCCGTCTCAGGTCAGTTCTCAACAGGATACATGCTCCTGATACATGTTTCTGGGAGAGGGGCCACACCTGGTAGTACCTGAGAGACTATATGGGGTGCCAGGGATCGAACCCCGCTGGCAAGCACCTTACTGCTCTGCTGTTGCTCTCTTGCTCTGGCCCATGACCTCTAATTTTTGCAGTTCTCAGGGAATGGGTGAGAAATGGGGGTAAACAAGGAATTTGTTTGAGCCAGGAAGGGGCTGAGACGTCTTTACAAATGCTTTTCTGATATTCCAGTAAGGAGTAGTCACTTAAGCTCTACTTACCTATTCGGGAACAGGTTAAAATTTTCATTTATAGGGCCGGAGCGATAGCCCAGCGGGTAGGGTGTTTGCCTTGCATGCGGCCGGCCTCTGCCCGGCCTGGGTTCGATCCCCAGCATCCCATATGGTCCCCCGAGCACCGCCAGGAGTAACCCCTGAGCATTGCCGGGTGTGACCCAAAAAAGGCAAAAAAAAAATTTTTTTTTCATTTATAAAACCCTTAGTATTGGGGCCAGAGCAATAGCCCAGCGGGTGGGGCGTTTGCCTTGCGTGGCCGGCCTGTGCCTGCCCGGGTTTGATCCCCAGCATCCCATATGGTCCCCTGAGCACCGCCAGGAGTAATTCCTGAGCGAAGAGCGAGGAGGTAACCCCCTGAGCATCGCTGGGTGTGACCCAAAAAGAAAAACAAAACAAAACCAAAAAACCCTTAGTATTTACATGTGTCTTCACACATTAGAGGGGGTGGTAGCATTGGAAACCAGGCCATGGTTTCTGCATGACCTGACTGTGTGTTTTCAGGAAGGCACAGGCAGAGTCCAAGGCAGAGAAGGAGGCCAAGAAACCAACCATCAAGAAGCCGCTGAATGCTTTCATGCTATACATGAAGGAGATGAGAGCCAAAGTCATCGCAGAGTGTACGCTCAAGGAGAGTGCTGCCATCAACCAGATCCTGGGCCGCAGGGTGAGGCTGGGGGCTGGCAGGGCTGGCCTCATCACCTCTTCTCCCATGCAGCCTGCTGTCTAACACTACCCACCTGCCCTGTCCCTGTTGCAGTGGCATGCACTGTCGCGGGAAGAACAGGCCAAGTACTATGAGCTGGCGCGCAAGGAGAGGCAGCTACACATGCAGCTCTATCCAGGCTGGTCGGCTCGGGATAACTATGTGAGTAGCCAGAGACTAAGAGCAGAGGCCCCTGCCAGAACTCTCGAGAGATGCCTTGAAAGCCCCAGACCTCAGTATCTGTGGAGAAGGCAAGACTGCTCCACGGACACAAATAAGAATGGGAGGTGCTAGAATTTATCCAAGCTGGGGGCTATTCCTAAAGACTAGGCTATGTTCTGCTTTCCGGCAAGGATGCACAGGCCTCTTGCCCAAGTAGTTGGGCATCTGGGGAAAAGGGAAGATCCTGGGAAGTTCATCCATTCAAGATGGAGACTGGCAGAGCCAGAGAAAGGACTCAAAAGGCCTGGGGTGCATGCTCTGCATGTGAGATCCCTGGGCTCAACCCCTCGTGCTCCGTGGTCCCTCGAGCACTGTACCACAACCCCTGAGCAGCAGCATAGTAAAGGGAAGAGCCCAGCTAGCTAATCCTTAGTGGTAACTGCTACCAAGAAACACTAGAGGGTTGGTCCAGGAAGCCAACACAAAGGGGCTGTAAGGCATTGCCTGTACCACAAGGTACAGCCCTGAAGGTCCCCACACACTGCTGACAACACACAGCACCACAACCACCCCAGCGAGGAACTAACACCAGAGCCACACACCCAGAATCCCAGCAGCAGTCGGGCTGGTGTTCCAGCTACTTGCTCACAGATTTCAGCATCTGCCTCTCGGGTAAAGCGCATCGATTTGTTCCCTACAGGGTAAGAAGAAAAGGCGGTCTCGAGAAAAGCAGCAAGAATCCAACACAGGTGAGGCATCCCCTCAGCAGAGTGGAGGCTTCTCAGCCGGCCCCACTTCCTCGGCAGCCTTGCTCTGGCCCTGGCTGAGGGACCAAGTAGGACTCCAGGCCTTTGGAAACAAGACCTGTAAATCCCAAGTCAAAACCCTACAGTGACCAACTCCTAAAACCCAGAGCAGACCAGCAGAAGCCAATTCATGAAGCAGCGACATGTTCCCCCTCCCCCACCAGCCTCCCAAAGCTACCCTCTGCCTAGTAAACCGTAAGGCAGAGCCTGTGGGACTTGGTCTTGGCAACTGTAAAGGTGCTGTTTCAAGAACCCAGGGAGCACACCCTTTGCTGCACATCTCCCATGGGTGAATTCCTGCCCAGACTCTTCATTTGTGACTTTTTCAGATGTGCTGTTCCATACAGGAAAGCTGGAGGTCATGAGGGGTACAGGGTAGAATCCTTCACCTGCTCTCTACTGTTGAGACTTTCCTTTTCACCTAGAAAGTATAGAATAGGCTTAAAGCTACTGTTGAGACTTTCCTTTTCACCTAGAAAGCATAGAATAGGCTTAAAGCCACAGAGCGAATGTTATGGGTCACACACTGGCAAAACTAAAGGGAGGAAAAAAAAAACCAGGAAAATGGGCAGCCTAAATTTTTTTAAAGGCTATATTCCATCCCTAGAGTTTCTCTAGACTCTCACATAGTTCCCATGCTGCCACAGAGGAGCTAACCTGAGAGTGACCCACCACCCCCTCCCCACCCAGTATTCCTCCCACTGCCTCGGTGCCCATCTCTCTGATACCTTGGCTTTGAGCCTTAGGGCTTCCACTGGGACTGGCTGTGCCACCGAGAGGTTTACTCTGCCTTTGGGGACTGTGGGGGTGTCTGTGACTGGCTAACACTGATGTTACCTCTTCTTTCTGGGCCCTGCTCTGCCCCGCTGCCTGCCTGCTCACCCTCTGCCCTGCTATGCCCCTCTGCCATTGCTGTGAGCAGACCCTGGCTCGCCTAAGAAATGCCGTGCTCGCTTTGGCCTCAACCAGCAGGCGGATTGGTGTGGTCCGTGCAGGTGGGTTTGTCCCCACCACCAACCTCCCTTTGCTTCAAGCTGCTCCCCTGACTCTGCACATGTTCTGCTAGAACGTAGCCCTCCTCTGGCCCCTACGATACCCAAAGATTGAGGAGCCCTACCTTCTGAGAGTCTGAACACTCAACAGACTGCAGAGCTCACTGGAGGCTAGGTAAATGTAGTGCCATGGGGGAAGAGAAGGAAAGCAAAGCCAGACTCCAGAAGGGATCTACCCCAAGTGCCTTGGGTTCACTGATCGTGGTGGGCTGGTGATACCCAGCCTGGCAGGTCCTCATCAAATCTCATTAAGGTGATGTGATCCTTGCTTCCAGCCCTGAAAGCCTACCAGCTCCCCACTTGTTCCATGCTAAATCCATAAGTCCAAGAATAGCCAGATAATGAGTGTCTGAATAACCTGGTTGTCAAATAGTTATCTGACTCATTATCTTGTTCCTACTGAGACAAGACTGGAAGGGTAGATGAGCAAGAGTACCACTAAGCTGCCAAAGAGCCGTGCCTAGGCCCGGAGTCCCTAAACCAGTGTTCCACTATACAGAATTATTTGTGAATGTAGAAAATGTTAACAAGGTGGCTAAAATGGTCTCATTTAGATCAGGAATGGTGGGTCTAAGGGCACTTTAGGCAGTTATTTCACTAGTTTTAAGGAATAATTTTTTTCCCCAGCCTCTCAAGAGTGCCCGCCCTGTTTATGTGAGGATAAAGAGGAATGGAGGGGTAAATGCCCGCCCTGTTTATGTGAGGATAAAGAGGAATGTGTCCATGACTGGAGGCAACCCAGCTCCGTCCTTCACCAGCCATTACCACGCAGAGCCAGCTATACCCCAGCGTATAGATGGGAAAGGATAGGTTACTTGTCACTTATGCTTTCCAGTCCCCCGTTTTACTGTAGATCTGAGCTCCATAAACCCACGTCAGAGGTATACAGTCCTTACTTCCTAATTCTCATGCCACCCTGTGGCCCTGCTGGGAACTGCACCTACACCACGTTTGAGCCAGGCATAGTCGAGTTGCTGGCTAGTTCTGAAGATGAATTATGGGAAGGGGACAGGTCAAATATGCCTGTGCAAGGACAGCATTTTTTGGTTGTGGTGTATGACTGTGAATTCACCCTCTGTTTACAGATAACTCTCTTCACTATTCCTAGGAGGAAAAAGAAATGCATTCGGTACTTACCCGGAGAAGGCCGCTGCCCCAGCCCCGTTCCTTCCGATGACAGTGCTCTAGGCTGCCCTGGGTCCCCAGCCCCGCAGGACTCACCCTCATACCTCCTGCTGCCCCACTTCCCCCACAGAACTGCTTGCTAGCCCTGCGGAGTCAGCGCCAACATCACCAGGTCTTGCGGTTGCTCTCAGCCTCCCAACCCCTTGGACCCCCTAGGCCCCCACTCCGCAGAGTACACAGCGACAGGACTCTCAGATTCAGGCAGCCTAGCTTGCATAGGCCATGTGGGCTCCCCCAGGGGCCTACCCTCTGAGAGGAGGCGACAGAGCCCCCAAATCGCGTGGAAACCGACCAGGGGCCCTAATAACTCCTTCTCCGGGTCCAGGCCCTGGTGATTTCCAAGCTCCATGGCTTCTGCCAGAAACTGAGGCCATCAATTCAAACGGCTGGTGCTGGGAATCGGATCTGTGGTGTCATCTACCAAGGCCTCCATGCCTGCGGCAGCACGGTTTCACCAACCACGTGCCCTGCATCCCTTGCTATTCTGCCTCTAGGCTATAGACGGGCTAGTGGAGCCCAGCTACTTGCCCTGCCCCTGCCCCTCAACTCTTCTCAACCCCCATCAAGTCTTCCCACATGACACTTCATAGACCCAGAATGGCCTGGTTTAATCAGAAGCCGTGTGAGCATGGTCATATCCACAATGCTCAAGACAATGCTTCTCTCTAAGGTGCTAGAGAAGCCCCGTTTACAGAAAACCAGCTGCTATTTGTAAACTGGACTAGAGAAAACCTATCATGTTTTCAGGAGGCGTGCAGGAAGAGGGAATGGAGTAAGTTTAGGCCTATCATACTAGACAACAATAACCTGACACTACCTATCAGGAAGTGGGTGGTGGTAGGTTATCTGGCTCTAGCTCAAATTACTTGCAAATGTATTGAGAAATTCATCCGCCTTAGAAGTCCCAGTACCAAGGTCCCACAGGCCTGTCACTAGTGGTTTCAGAAAAGGAAGTTTGCCTAAAATCCACTGTGTATTCCTTCCAGTTCCGAGACTTTTCACAGCTCCATTTACAGCTTATTTGTATCAGTCTAAACAGCTCTTGAGTAGTGGAGAACAAACCCCAACCTTCTGAGACCTGGTACCCATCTTCCAGTATGAAACCAGGTCACCCTTGGTTTCCCTTTGGGGCTGCAAAAAGGACCATTATAACCAAAGCAAGGAGCCCAGAAACGTCTAGTGGTAGATAGTAGGTTTTTACCACAGCCTACTTTAAACCATTTCTGAGCCAAGCTTCAACCCTGAGCCTTAAACAAATCTTTTAATTTAAATGTTTTTTCTTTTTTTTTTCTTGATGTTTTGTTTTTTTGCCTATGCCTAACTGTACATAGCCTGAATCCAAAGAAAAGGGCTGTCTCCCCCCCCCACCCCCGGGTCTCCAAAATGAAAGTCTGTACTTCCTACTTTAGCCACTGGTTTCTCAGACTCCAAAGATATATATTCTAGTAGAGTGTTAACCAAAAAATCATGAGGGAAAAAAGGACCATTGTGTAGTTTAAAATATTTTTGTATTGTTAATGCATTATAGAAAAACTTTTTAAACATGAAAATAAAGATACTTTTTACTGGGTTTCTTTTTTAAAAAGCTTGACTGGAAGGAATAAGCGGTCTCAGTAACGGGAAATGTTACTCCTTTCCCTTCTCCATAGCTGAACTTGGGGTTTATTCTCTATGATACACATTTCTAGGGCTGTCAATACAGAGGTCAGTGACTCCTCTCATGTTGGGTATGAGTCCAATTCTTGTTCTTACTTCCCCAGTCCTCTAGACTCAAAAACTGATGGAGGCCAGCGAGTACTCTGAGTGAGCATAAACTGCAATCTACTGTCACTACAACAGTTCACCATGAAATAACTATGTTCCGTTTTCATCTGAGAGCAAAGAGAAAGTATTTCAGAAGTACATAACCCATTTGAAGGACAAAGAGCCAACGGGAAGGCATCTTATGACTTATTAGTATCACAAAACCAATACTTAGTGGTACCCTTTCCCTGTAAACACTGCATATTTGGGGCAGAGTGATAGTAGAGCTGGTAGGCCATTTTGCCTTGCACGCGGCCACCCTGGGTTCAATCTCCAATATCCCATATGGTGTGTCATCCCCCACCTGGAGCACAGCCAAGAGTAATTCCTGAGCAGAGCCAGGATTAACTTCTGAGCATCATCAGGTGTGACCCAAAAAAGAGAAGAAACGGCCTATGTTTCAAGACACTTGAAATAATCATGTTTTACTCAAGACCTCAGAAATCTATAAAACTACAGTCTGCCTTCGGGGTTGGCAGCAGACATGGGTCAGGCTTGGTGCTGCGGGAATACTGTGGTCCAGGGAATGAACTGAGCTGGGCCATGTGCAAAGACAAGTTACTTTTTACAAAGCAATTTCTGTCACGTTAGAAAACCACTACGATCTATCAGATATAAGAGGCCATTTTTTGGATCCGTCTTTAGATTGCTGGAAATTATTCCATAAGTCGTCACTGGAGTAATTACAGTGTTTCACTTTACTGAGCTATTTTTTTTGTTGATGTTTAAAAATACAGTTGTGGGGCTAAAGCGACAGCACAGTGGGTTGGGCATTTGGCTTGCATGTGGCGGACCTGGGTTCAATCCCTGGCATCCCATATGGTCCCCCGAGCACCGCCAGGAGTGATTTCTGTGTGCAGGACCAGGAGTAACCCCTGAGCATTGCGGGTATGACCCAAAATGCAAAAAAAAAAAAAAAAAAAAAAAGGTCTTCCAGAATTGGTTGTCTTTAAAGTAGGCAACTTGGGGCCAGAGGGATAGCACAGCGGGAGGGCATATGCCTTGCACATGGCCGACCCGAGTTCAATCCCCCAGCATCCCACATGGTCCCCAAGCACACCAGGAGTAACTCCTGTGTGTCTGGGTGTGACCCAAAAAGCAAAATAAATAAAGTAGGCCACTTGTAATCCCAGCTTTACTTGTTTCTGGGGGATACTACAGAACAGTCATTCTCTCTTGACATCTGTTCCATTTAAAGAATTCAGCTCTGGAGACTGGCCTATTTATAAAAAGCTACATTCTAACCAAGGCTTATGCAAGCTGGGGCTGCTGCTTCTGATTTGGTGTCTCATTTAAAGTACACTTAGTACTTGAACAATGTAGCCTCTGTGAATTGTGAGGAGAGAAAGGGACTTTGGAAGCTTCCTTAAAATCAGACAAGCCTTTAAAAAAATCTAACTTCAAGGAGGAAATTAGAATCCTCCCAATATACACTAAGGCATTCCTTATAAAGCCAAAGCATGATTTGAGATCACAATTCCAAATACACCAGCAATCCTACACGCATTCCCAGTCAGAAATCCTATTTTATGAGACAAGATACCCAACTTTAGCCAGAGTGATAGTACAGCAGTGAGGGCATCTGCCTTGCATGTGGCTGACCTGGGTTTGATCCACAGCATCCCATACAGTTCCCCAAGAATTGCCAGAAGTAATTCCTGGTGCAGAGCCAAGAGTAACACCAGATACAACCAAAAAAAAACCAAAATACCAATTTTCCTAATACATTCCCAGGCAATGGGTAGATTAACTTGAAAGATATTGGTGGTGGTGCTTAGGGAGGCCATGAGTGCCAGAGTTAGGACCAGGGCTCTAATCTACCTGAAAGGGTAGATTCTAACCCCTTCCCTGCTGCGAACCGGTCCCCTGCCCTCCTGTGTTTAGTGGATTATGGTAAAACAGGAAGCTAGCAAGCCTGCTCAAAGTGTTTGCCTGGGGGGCGGTGATAGCACAGCGGGTAGGGTGTTTGCCTTGGACCTGCGGCCCGGGTTCAATCCCCGACATCCCATATGGTCCCTGAGCACCACCAGGAGTAATTCCTGAGTGAAGAGCCAGGAGTTAACTCCTGTGTGTCGCTGAGTTGACCCAAAAAAGCAAAAAAAAAAAAAAAAAAAAGAAAAGAAAAGACAACCAAAGTGTTTGCCCCTTTCATAAGCAGTTGTTCATGCCTAGACTACTCGGAGCTGTTTTTGGGTATCCCAAGCGATATTCAGGAATCCTGGTGTCACAACTAGAGAAATTCAACCAACTGAGCTAGTTGCTTAGTGACAGAGCCTGATACCATAAACAGCTCGGGCCCTCCCTGTGGTGCTCGGGGACCTCTGGGGCTATAGCCAATAATACAAAGAACACACGGTGCTAGGACTCTAACCTGAGTATGTGCTGATGTGCAAGTGCTAATTTTTGCTATCTTTTTGTTTTCCATCTGGAACCATAACTGGTGGATCTAAGGAGGCCCAGAGCCACTCCTGGCACTATTTGGCCTGGAGTGGATTGATTGATAATGTCTGACCATAGTACTATACTTGGTGCTGCTAGGGAGAGGAAGTAGTATATGATGTATGGATGGGAAGTCAGGGCCTCACGGTTGCTAAGCATGTTCCCTTACCACCTGAGCTCTCTTGCCTGGTACTATTATTTTCTTGGGCCACACTTGGTGATACTCCAGGAATACTCTAGACTCTGTGCTCATGAGTTCTTCATGGCAGGGCTGGGGGACCTTATGGGGTACTGAGGGTCAAACCTGGTTTAGTTGTGTACAAGACAAGCAACCTACCTGCTATACTAGCTTGTAACTTTGGAGAAATCCAGAAGCACTTTCTGAGGAGAAAGGTTAATATAGCTAATTAGTTTAAGGGTTTGTCAAGAGTACTTCAAATGGGCTGGAGAGACATAAAAAGTCAGGTAAAGTGCTGACCCAGGTTTGATCCCTGGCATCCCACATGGTGTCCCTTCCCCAAGCCCCCACCAGGAGTGACCCCGAGCACAGAGCCAGGAGTAAGCTCAATACCACTGGGTGTAGCCCCAAAGTAGAGGGTGGGGCTGGGCAGGGTAAGACTTAAACCAAAACCATTTTGATACAGGCTTTTCTCTTAAATCTCCCAAGATAAATATATGTATTATACATACATACAATCATACATATATATACGTATATGTGTGTATATATATGTGTATATATATATATGTATGTGTGTGTGTGTGTGTGTATATATATATAAAATCACTTGCTATCCCCTTATTCATCGATTTGCTCGAGCAGGCACCAGTAACATTTCCATTTGACCCTATCATGTGCCAGTGTAGCCCAATGGCATCTACTTGCTTAAGGAATACGAAGAGCCTCAAACCGTTCATTCAGGGTCTTGACCGGAAGTAGTCTGACCATCTTGTAGGTGGGCGGCCACGTGATCTTTTGACATCCTGTGCGATCCAGTCGGTAACGGCTCTAGTCCAGCAGTCGTCTCCAAATTGCATTACAAGTCCAGCCCATCTGATTTTCGATGCCTTGGCAAACAAGACAGCGTCCCTTACTCTGGAACAGCGACAGAGGTCGGAACTCCAGATTCCTTCTCTAACTTGAGTGAGGCGTGATATTTCTAGCATAGCTTTCGATTCCTCTTTGGGAGACCCAAATAGCGTTCTCATTCTGCTTTTGTAGGGCCCAGGTCTCTGAGGCATATGTTAATGCAGGGAGAATGGTGGAGTTGAAGAGATGTGCCGGGAGCTGGAGGTTCTTTGTCCTTTTAGCTATTTCTTCGATGCTTTTGAAGGCATTCCATGCCGCTCTCTTCCTCCTGCGCAGCTCAGGTTTTAGGTCGTTCATCATGTTGACTTCTCGACCTAGGTACACATAAGTGCTGCATTCAGAGATGTTGGTTCCATTGAGAGTGAATGGGGCCTCTGGAACTACTTCAATTCTCATGGTTTTGTTGAGTTTCAGCTGTAGACCTATCTTTCCACATTCTCGAAGTCAGCCAGCATTTGTGCCGCTTGGCTAATGTTTGGTGTTCTTAGAACGATGTCATCAGCAAAGTGTAGGTGATGTAGTTTGTTGGCAGAAGGTAGATCTAAGGATATGCGAAGGAAGGTCTGATAGATACTGCCTGTTAACAGATACACAGGGACTTCTGGCAGACTGTCTCCCAATAGAGTTAGTATGTAGAAATCCCTAGTGAGACTGTTAAAGCTGCAGGTACCCAGACAAGGCTATCCTAGGTCATTTCTCTGCACATTTCCCTGTTGGCTATAACTAGCCCAAGATGGAGTCTAATGGATGCTTAAAGTTAGGCAAAAAAAACAGGTTTTTCTTGTCTTCTGTCTGACACGTCCTTGCCATCATGGGCTAGTCTGGAAGGCTGTATTAGCAACTGTTATGCTTTCTTTTGTTCATCTCATCTTACCTAGATATCACCCCCTGCAGGTTTTTGGTTCCTGGTTGTCTCCTTTCTATTATTCCTAAGTCCTATTCAATGAATGTGAACTGTCTTTGTAATGTAAACCATGCAAACTTTAAGCTGTATTGCCCTTTGCCCCCAAGGAGTTGGGGTCTGTGTGGAGGTGGTCAGTCAGTCAGTCAGCTCAAGTCAGTGAGTAAAATGAGTTAGTCAAGTGAGTGAGCTCAGGTCAGCGAGCTCAGGTTAGTTAGCTAAAGTCAGTTAGTTGCGGTTAGTCAGCTGCCATGATGAGAACTGCTGCCCCTCCGGCTGGTGATCATTAAAAATATTAATGGATATACATCGTGTTCCTGGTGTCTCATCTCTGCGCCTCTGACCCGACAGGACATTCCTGCTTCAGTAATTGCCGACCGTCAATCTTCACTCCCATTCCTTCCCATTCTAACTGTCGCATGATGTTCTCGAGGGTAGCGCTGAAGAGTTTTGGTGAAATGGTATCACCCTGCCAAACCCCTCTTTTGACATCAATGATCACGTCCTTGTAGAATGGTGATATCCTGGTAGTGAATCCGTAACACAACTCACGAAGGATCTTTATGTATTGGGTTTGAACGCCCTGTTTGGCTAGGGCTTCGATGACCGCGTCAGTCTCCACAGAATCAAAGGTTTTCTTTAAAATCAATGAATGTTAGGCAGAGCGGCATCTTGAACTCCCTACAAACCTCAATGAGCTTGGTTACCGTGTGGATATGGTCGATTGTGCTGAATCCTTTTCGGAAGCCAGATTGCTCGCATGGTTGTCCTTCATCTAATGTTCTGCCAATCCTGTTCAGGATGACTCGAGTGAACAGCTTGTAGATGACGGACAACAGGCAGATGGGGCGATAGTTGCCAATGTTGTGGATGTCTCCCTTCTTGAATAGTAGAACTGTCCTGCTGGTTTTCCATTGGGAGGGCATATATATATATTATATATATATATAATTTTTTGGGTCACACCTGGCAATGCTCAGGCTCTAGGCTCAGGCATTCCTCCTGGCAGTGCTCGGAGAACCATATGGGATGATGAGGATTGAACCCAGTCTGGCCGCGTGCAAGGCACATGTCCTACTCACTGGACTCTATCACTCTGACCCCAAGGCCTCTTTTTTTTTTTTTTTTTTGCTCTTTTTGGGTCACACCCAGCGATGCTCAGGGTTACTCCTGGCTCTGCGCTCAGGAATAACTCCTGGCACTGCATGGGGACCATATGGGATGCCGAGGATCGAACCTGGGTCAGCTGCACACAAGGCAAACGCCATACCCGCTGGACTATCGCCAGCCCCCAAGGCCTCTTTTAAACTCAGGCTCCTGGAGTTGTCTAATAGTCTGGTGCAGCTAACACAGTCTCACTGGTGTAACTTACCATGATGGGCTATGGATATCTGAGAAGAACCCTACCCCATGTTCCCAACATGGAGTTTCAAAACAGAACATATGGGACATTCCTACAGTCACTTCCCTGAAATGAAAGCCTAACTCAGGTCAGAAGAAAGCTTAAATCATTAAAAGATAGCATGGGACTAGGATCAATTAACTGGAGAAGGCAAATTTAGTCATGTGGTAGAAACCATCCTATCTTAATTTTTTTTTTTCTTTTTTGGGTCACACCCAGAGACAGTCAGGGGTTACTCTAGCGGGCTTGGGGACCATATGGGATGCAGGAATTGAACCCAGGTCAGCCGCGTGCAAGGCAAACACCCTACCCGCTGTGCTATCACCAACCATCCTTTCCTTAAGCAGTCCTCTCGAATTAAAGTAACATCTGAAAAAGCGACTGCAACTATGAATTACAGCAGAGACAGTTACTAGTTCAAGTGAGCACTTTTAAGTTTACTAGGGGCTCTGTACCAATTCTTCCTTTTTCATTCATGTGCCTCTCAAATCTTATTCAGGTTATATGCAAAATGGAGGAATAAGGGAAGACAAAGGGTTTCACCACCTTCTATCCTCCAAGCCCCCAAAAAAGCAATTTTGGAAACTCCTGTTGAATATAGTTTTCTAAGTATGTAACTATTTCCATCCTTCAAGCTTGCAAAGCAATTGATGCAGAGTGGAGTCAGGTATTATGAAATAACACATTCAAGAGAGAAAAAACAAATACAAGCTTTCAGCAAACTAAAAGTGAGAACACTTCAATTTCAACTGTAGCCTGGTGTGCTGTAACTGTTGAATAATAAATGAGTACTATAATGCCACTTAGGGTTTGCGACTGAAAAGGGATGCCTTTGTGAAACTTTGGAAAATTGTCGTTTCCCAAATTTTCATAAAGGCATTTAAGCATACCTGATTTGTATATTAAAGGTAGACTTATGAGGGTGAGCTAAATAAGATCTTGGGAATTTCTGGCCCCCAAATATAAAAGGTAATTTCCTTCTACAAATTAGAGTAAGAGTAGGGGTGGGAAACTTTCACTAAGGGCTAGAGTACATGCAAAACACAGAAGCCCCACAGGGCCGGAGCAATGGCCTAACGGTAGGGGCGTTTGCCTTGCACGCAGCCGGCCTGTGCAGGCCCAGGTTTCATCCCCGGCATCCCATATGGTCCCCTGAGCACCGCCAGGAGTAATTCCTGAGTGCAGAGCCAGGAGTAACCCCTGAGCTTCTCAGGGTGTGACCCAAAAAAGGCAAAAAAAAAACAAAACAAAACAAAACAAAACACAGAAGTCCCAGCCACCACAAGGTCCCCCAAGCACTGCTGGGTATGCACCTTCCCCTACACGCACAGACACACACACACACAGACACACACACAGACACACACACAGACACACACACAGACACACACACAGACACACACACAGACACACACACAGACACACACACAGACACACAGACACACAGACACACACACAGACACACACAGACACACACAGACACACACAGACACACACAGACACACACAGACACACACAGACACACACAGACACACTACCCCAAGCAATGCCAGCAACGACCCAAGGTTAGAGTGACCCTAAAGACTGGTGGTGTGGCCTTGATCCCAAAAGTAAAACCATTTTACCTCAAACGGGTGTAGAATATATTTCACCAATGTTTGCACTCTCTACACAAACAGTAAGTAAATAATCTGAGAGCATTTGGGACTTATTTCTAAATAAGGTAGGGCTGGGGAGAGTACAGTGCGTAGGGTGCTGGCCTGGTGAATGCCATATGGTTCCCTGAACACAAAGCCAGAAGTAAGCCCTTAGCCTTGTAAGATATAGTCTAGAAACAAAAAACTACATGTGGGACAAATAAGATTAAGGTAGCAGCAAATTTGTCAAGTAATAAGCTGACCAGAAGAGGTCACACGGGGGGCGGGGCGATAGCACAGCAGGTAGGGTGTTTGCCTTGCACACGGCAGACCTGGGTTTGATCTGCAGCATCCCATATGGTCCCCCTGAGTACCACCAGGACTAATTCCTGATCAAAGAGCCAGGGGTAACCCCTGAGTGTCGCTGGGTGTGACCCAAAAAGCAAAAAAAAAAAAAAAAAAAACGTTAAATGTGAAGAAAACAGAAAACTACACGATGAATACACAACTACATGTCAACAGATGATGCTAACTTGGAAAAGGAGCAAAAGAGGGAAAAAATACATTCGTCATCTCAAAGGTAAAAACAATTCCTACTGCAGAGGCTAAAATGACAACAGTACATTGGATACCCAAGTACAGCATAAGGCACTGGATCCAGTGAAGTTCATCCATTAGAAGGGATGAATCTTGGGGCGGGCGATAGCCCAGCGGTAGGGCGTTTGCCTTGCTGCGGCCGGCCTGTGCCGGCCGGGGTTCGATCCCGGCATCCCATATGGTCCCGAGCACCGCCAGGAGTAATTCCTGAGTGCAGAGCCAGGAGAAACCCCTGAGCATCGCCCGGGTGTGACCCAAAAAAGCAAAAAAAAAAAAAAAAAAAAAAGGGATGAATCTCTCAGTACACTTTTTCATTTTTGCTTTTTTGGGTCACACCCGCAATGCTCAGGGGTTACTCTTGGCTCTTCGCTCAGGAATTAACCCCTGGCAGTGCTCGGGGACCATATGGGATGCTGGGAATTGAACCTGGGTCAGCCACGTGCAAGGCAAACGCCTACCCAGTGTGCTATCACTCTAGCCCCTCAGTCCACTTTCATGTCAGCTACCTCCATCATGTAGAGCAACTGAATGTCTACAGGTCTTTTCCAGATTGTAGTCATTCATAAATTTAAGTATTAAGCAAAAGACATTTAAGTACAAATAAAGCAAACTGCTTACTACCTACTATGTTAACTTACTTTTTATTGAAAGTATCTTGCATTCATGATGGATGCTTTCTGCGTTTTGCCACATATTTTTTTACATGCAAGTAGTGTAAATAGTTCTCCGTATGGGATCACTGATTATAAAAAAGGACATACCACATGGATTAAGTGTCTTTAACTGAAAAGCTAACAAACCATCTAGCTTGTCAGACAAAACCCCCATAACCTTGAGTAGTAGTGAGTCTCACCAACATATTCAAAGCTGAGAGATTAAAAAGGCAAAAACAAGTCCTCAGATTTAATTAAGGGAGACCCACTATGTATAGGGTAATCAATACCTATTGATCTGCTTGACTCCACTCAGAACATTTACCTTAAGTAGGCTTTTTACAGTTCTTAATTCATTAATAAAAATACATTGTTAATTCTATTTCAGAAAACGTTTTCCAAGTTGTTTTTATTTACAACACCAACTTTTAATAGAGCACTAAAGTCAGCTAGACAATAAGCTAGGCAGAAATCGCTTTACAAAAGAGGGAAAGCCCAAAATGCCACTTTCTATAGAGAACCTACAGTTTAGCTTTATTCAGAGCAAAAAAAAAAAAAAGAGAGAAAAAGAAAAAAAAAAACCTTTTCATCTAAGAAACTCAAGCCTTAGCTCTGGAATCTGTACTCAAACTACACATGCAATGAAAGACAATATTCTGCTAATACAGTTGATTTGCTGCTGCGTTGTCTACATTTTGTCTAATATTAACAATTATAAACAGAGCAGTGCAACTAGTATTCGGAAGAATCCTTACAGTGTTACAGTGTCAGGCAGAGCATTTCACTTCTCTTCGCACCACTGGTTCTCCTTGCGTACCTAGAAGAGATATAATGGATTATTATAAGGCAATCTGTTCTAGCATTGCTACCTAATCATTCACCAAGAGTCTGTAAGGTGTGTCAGAAGGGAAGAAACTAAAAAAAAAATTTCAAATCAACATAAAACAGTAACAGGTTACAGGGCGGGAGAGATAGTACAGTGCATAAGGCACTTGTCTTGAAGGCAACCAACCAGAGTTCAATCCCCGGGCATCCCATATGGTGCCCCAAGCACTGCCAGGAGTAATTACTGACTGCAGAGTAACTGCAGTTGTGGCCCAAAACAACCACCACACAACAACAATACAGGTTGGGATTTTGTGATATAGGAGGTAGGGCACTTTCGAGCACACAGCTGAACCAAGTTCAATCCCCAGCACCACATAAGAGACGCTGAGTCCTGCCAGATATCCTTGAGCACAGAACCAGGAACAATCCTGAGTGCTTCCAGGTGTGGCTCAGGAACCAAAAAATAACATTTTGAAATAATGGATTGAGTGTGCCCTTCTTTGCTATCTTCTTTGCCTCTTCTTGCCCTGCTTAAATTATCAAAATAGGGGCCAGAGTGATAGCACAGAAGGCAGGGTGTTTGCCTTGCATGCGGCCGACCCAGGTTCGATCCCGCATCCCATATCCCCTGAGCAACGCCAAGAGTAATTCCTGAAGTGCAGAGCCAGGAGTCACCCCTGAGCATTGCTGGGTGTGACCCAAAAAAGAAAAAAAACTGAAGTTAGGGGTCGGGAGACAGTGGAGGAAGGGGAAGGGGACACTGTAACAATGGAGAAACACCTAATTCTGATGGATGGGTGGTCTAAGAGAATGTTTTATGCATGAAACCCTAACACTAAGTTATGAAAATTAGTGTCTCAAAATAGAGCCTATACATAGATACTAGTTTTCTGAAGTATTTATGGTCTACACATAAGGCTGAGGTAACAGAAGGATTAACTGCTGAAGAATATCAAAGAGCAACTTTGAATGAATTTCTCTTAAGCTTATAAAAATGTGGAAAGAGGGGCGGAGTGATAGCCCAGCGGATAGGGCGTTTGCCTTGCACGTGGCCGCCTGTGCCAGCCTGGGTTAGATCCCCGGCATCCCATATGGTCCCCCGAGTACCGCCAGGAGTAATTCCTGAGTGCAGAGCCAGGAGAAACCCCTGAGCATTGCCGGTGTGACCCAAAAAACGCAAAAAAAAAAAAAAATGTGGAAAGAGGCCAGAGATACAGTCCATCAGGCAGGTTGCTTGCCTGGCCTGGGTCCTACTTGGGTTCAATCCCTGGCATCCCATATCGTACCCAAAGCCCTGCCAGCAGTGATCCCTGAGCACTGGGACAGGATAAGCCCTGAGCACTGCTTGGTGGGGCCCAAAAACCTAAAATTTAAAATAAAATTGTTTCTTATAAAGCAGGTGATCAAAACAAGCTGCAGACTACTTACCTGGGCTTCCTCTTCTTCAGTAAAGTCATTTTTGATATTGAAGGTCTTACGAATCTCCTCAGGTGTTTTCCCCTTAATCATATTGGCAACAGTCTTGCATGTAACATCAAGCAAGCCTTTGATGTCTAAGTAGTTCGCAGCCTAAAAAAAAATTTTTTTTTAAAAAAGAGGGCATTGCTGCTTTCATTGATATGACATTTTAAAATCCAAACCTACTGAGCATTTACAGTCTAATGAAAACTTAAGTGTGAGCTGAGACTACAGATAAAGTGGCAGAGTACAGGCCTTGCACACAGCACCCCATGGTCTCGGCAGCAGAGGTAGCTCCAGATCATTGTCCAGCATCTCCCACAAATCATTCAAAAGATAAAAATTTAAGAACTTAAAAAATCCTTACCAGAATAAGTTCAAAAAGTGTTCCTTGGTCCACTTTCAGGAATTCTTGGTCCCAAACAGGGATATCGTCTGTTCGCTTTTCTTTGTTCTCATCATCCTCAGGAGGAGGGGGTCATCCTTGTGGTGGGTGCACCACTGGATAACCTACAAACAACGCAAGTTCATTCCTCTTTGGCACTTTGTCACAAGGCAGTGACTACAAGGCAGTCATTGTACTTTGAGGCAGGTTTATTCCTTAACTGGGCTAAGAACTAGCGAGGTGGTAGCTTGAATAATAAAATTAGCCAAGCTCTGGGGCGGAGGCGATAGCACAGCGGTAGGGTGTTTGCCTTGCACGGGTTCGATCCCCGGCATTCCATCTGTCCCCTGAGCACTGCCAGGAGTAATTCCTGAGTGCAGAGTCAGGAGTAACCCTGAGGATTGCTGGGTGTGACGCAAAAAGCAAAAAAAAAGAAGAAAAAAGATTAGCCAGGCTTAAAAACCAAAAAATTAAGTTTAAGAAATCTTCAAAGCCTGGGGCCGGAGCGATAGCCCAGCGGGTAGGGCGTTTGCCTTGCACGCAGCCAGCCCATGCGGGAGTAACCCTGAGCATTGCCGGTGTGACCTAAAAAGCAAAAAAAAAAAAAAAAAGAAAGAAATCTTCAAAGCCCATGTGAGAGGCTAATCTTGGAAAAAAGAAAACCATGCAGACAGATTACATTGCTCCACACAGTAATAAAGCTCTTGTGCAAGAGAGAGTCAAAGAAAATAAAGACTGTAAAATATATGCAATTGATACAAATTACCTCAGAGAATAAAACACCTTAAAAATCATTGGAGATGGTGCCAGAGCAATAGTCCAGGGCATTTGCTTTGCACATGGCAAACCGGGTTGGATCCCCGACACCCCTTAAGGGCCCCCAAGCACCTCCAGGAGTAATTCCTGAGTGCAGAGCCAGGAGTAATCCCTGAGCATCGCTGGATAGGACAAAAAAGCAAACAAACAAAACAATCATTAGAGAGGGCTTCAGTGGTCAAGGCACTTGCCTTGTACACAGTTGACCTTGGCTTGATCCCTCCCAAATCGGGTTCTACCAAATACCTCCAGGAGTGATCCTAAGACACAAGGTCCTACCCAATACGCTAGGAGTGATCCTAAAGCACAAGGTCAGGAGTAAACAATGCTGTGTAGCCCCCAAATTAAAAACAGGATATACTACACTAGAAAAATAGATTAGAAAAAAAAAACAGGAGGCCCCAAGACATAGTACAGTGGGTAAGGTCATAGAGTCATAGCAAGTGGGAAAGCACTTGCCTTGCATGTGTGAGGCCTAGTGTTTAATCCCTTGCACAACACAAAATAAACTTCTAAACCATAAAAGACTGAACTGTTTTAAGACATACACATTAGCAACAACTCTAGGGCTAGAAAGACAGTACAGGAGGTAAGGCACTTGCCTTTCAGGCAGTCGACCCCGTTTCCTATCTTCAGCATCATATATGGTCTGCTAAAAAGTGCCAGGGGTCACTCCTGAACACAGGACAGGAACAGTCACTGAGCACTGTAAAGTGTGCCCTGGCCCAAAAAATAAAAAAGGAAGAACTGCCAGGAGTGATCCCTAAGTGCAGGGCTAGGAGCCCAAAATAACACTAGCCCAAGACCCCCTACAACCAGCAAAATAATAAAAAGAAATTTTAGGGCCAGAGATGTTACTGCAGGTAAGCCACTTGCTTTGCAAGTGGTTGATCCAGGTTTAATTCCTGGCACCACAGGAGTCCCCTGAGTCCCACCAGGAGTGTTCCCTGAGCACAGGGCCAGAAGTAAGCCTTGAACACAGCAGGTATGGCCCGAAACATCCCCTTCAAACAAAACAAAACTATGGGACTAGGAAAGAGATAATACCAGGTAGGGCGTTTGCCTGTCTTGCTGCAACTGACCCAGGTTCAACCCCCAGCACGCCATATGATCCCCTCAGCCCCACCAGGAGTGATCCCTGAGCACTGTGCTCGTGGTAGCCAAAAAAAAAAAAAAAAAAAAATTTAAGTAAAACAAAATAACATGGATGGACCATGAGATTATTATGGAAGCTAACTGAAACAAGCCAATCATTTAAGTACAAGTGAGGTAAACATGGTAATGAAACTACTGGAAAACAGCAATAGTTACAATATGAAAAAGTAGTAATGAAAAATTATTGTTTAATGGGTATAAAGTCTATTTGAATTGGTGAAATAATTTCAGGTATCAGTTGTGGTAATTGCATGACAATGTAGATGTTACTTCTGTCAGTGAATTATATGCTGAAAAATTAAAATGGTAAATTGAATGTCATGCATTTTCACAATTTTGTTTTTGTGCTCAGCTGTGACTCCTGGTGATGCTTAAAGGGCCTTATGTGGTTCAAACCCAAATCAGCAAGCTGTGATCCAAGAGGCATGAACTGTACTATCTCTCTAGCTCTCACTTTTTTTTTTCTCTTTGGGTCACACCAGGCGATGCTCAGGGATTCTCCTGGCTCTGCACTCAGGAATTACTCCTGGAGGTGCTCGGGAACTTGGGATACCAGGGATTGAACCCAGGTCAGCCAGGTGCAAGGCAAATATCCTATCCTTTGTGTTACCGCTCCAGCCCTTCACTTATTTTTTTTAAAGCCCCTTAGGGGAGCCAGGAAAAGAGTTCACTGAGCAGAGTTCAAGCTTTGCATGCAGAAGGGTTACGTTGAAACCCCAACACCATGCCAAGAGCAGCTCCTAAGCACCACCAAGTATGGCCCTAAGAGGTCTGGAGAGATAGTACAGCCGTTAAGGTACTGGTCTTGGATGCAAAACAGGAGTACCATAATTAGCGCCCTACAGTCCTGCTCTGTCAGGAGTAATCTCAGAGTAAGCCCTGAGCACAGCCAGGTGTGACCCAAAATCAATAAAAACTAAATAGCCATAAGAAAAAGGTCAATAACATGTATAAAAAAATATTCAGGTTTAAAGAATAATTCCTGGTCAGAGAGACAGCTAAAAGGGCAGGAGACCAGAGTTCAAAATCCCTGGCACAGCCAGGAATGACACCAAGCAACCAACTGTGAATCACTTCCAAATATTGCCAAGTATGGCCCCTAAGAACAAAACATACCAACTTTCTACCCAATTAAATAAATTGGTAACACCCAAAATAAACTGGTAATAGTCAATTTTGGCAGGATAAAAAAAAACTGGGGACAGCAATAAAACAGTGGGTTGGGTGCTTGCCTTGCATATGGCCAACCCAAGTTCAATCCCTGGTACCCCATATGAACCCTGGGATCCTCCAGGAGAGATCTCTGAGCACAGAGCCAGGAGTTCCCGAGTAACTTTGGGTGTGCCCCAGAAACAAAAAACAAGTAGTGTCATTGCATGTCTATCAGGGTTAAAAGAAGCCATCAAAATGAAAACTGTGGGGGGCCGGAGCGATAACACAGCGGGTAGGACATTTGCCTTGCATGCAGTTGACCCAGGTTCGATCCCAGCATCCCATATGGTCCCCTGAGCACCACCGGGAGTAATTCTTGAGCGAGGAGTAATCCCTGAGCATTGCCAGGTGTGGACCCCCCCCACCCCCAAAAAAGAAAAAAACTGGGTAAGGTGCTTGTCTCGCACTCACTTCATCCTAGTTTGATACCTGTCAACCCCATATGGTCTCCTGAGCACCACCAGGAATAATTCCTGAGTGCAGAGCTAGGAGTAACCCCTGAGCATCACTGGGTGTGACTCAAAAAGAAAAAAAAAATCAGTAACAGAAATTAGACAACTTTAGTACTCAAAAATAGGCAGGGTAAATAAACTAAAAATACTTAGCAAGAATTATACTATATTAAATAAAGAAATCCATATATCAATATAGAAATATTAAAAAGAGAAAAGCACATGGGGGCGGAGCGATAGCCCAGCGGGTAGGGCGTTTGCCTTGCACAAGGCCGGCCCATGCCGGCCCAGGTTCGATCCCTGCATCCTGAGCACCTCGGGAGTAATTCCTGAGTGCAGAGCCAGGAGAAACCCCTGAGCATTGTTGGTTGTGACGAAAGAAAGAAAGGAAAGGGAAGGAAGGGGGGGAGGGAAGGAAGGGGGAGAGAATGGGGGAAGGAAGGAGGAAAGAAAGGAAGGAGGAAAGAAAGAAAGGAGGAAAGAAAAGAAAGGAGGAAAGAAAGAAAGGAGGAAAGAAAGAAAGGAGGAAAGAAAGAAAGGAGGAAAGAAAGAAAGGAGGAAAGAAAGAAAGGAGGAAAGAAAGAAAGGAGGAAAGAAAAAAAGGAGGAAAGAAAGAAAGGAGGAAAGAAAGAAAGGAGGAAAAGAAAGGAGGAAAGAAAGGAGGAAAGAAAGGAGGAAAGAAAGGAGGAAAGAAAGGAGGAAAGAAAGGAGGAAAGAAAGGAGGAAAGAGAGGAGGAAAGAAAGGAGGAAAGAAAGGAGGAAAGGAGGAAAGAAAGGAGGAAAGGAGGAAAAGAAAGGAGGAAAGGAGGAAAGAAAGGAGGAAAGGAAGAAAGAAAGGAGGAAAGGAAGGAGGAAAGGAGGGAGGAAAGGAGGAAAGGAGGAAAGAAAGAAAGAAGGAAGGGAGGGAGGGAGGGAGAGAGAGAGAAAGAGAGAAGAGAGAAAGAGAGAGAAAGAAAGAAAGAAAGAGAGAGAAGAGAGAGAAAGAAAGA
>JAJIBD010012959.1:0-32744 GCA_021461705.1 Cryptotis parvus | reverse complement strand
GAAGTGAATAAAAGACAAAGTATAATAGAGAAAATACAGTTATAGAATAAAATTTTGTGGTTAAATTGCTGTATAGCTTTAGTAAATGTATTTTTAAAAGCAACCAATTATTTTCCATAAAATGTGACCTTAAACTTATACATCTTAGTTAAAGTGAGATACAAGGGGTTAAATCACTTGCCTTGTATGCTGCTGGTCACTTTTCAGTCCCAAGCACAACTATGGTCATATTGATCATTGAGCAATCTCTAAGCACAGAGCATACATGAGTCCTAAACACTGCCTAAATAGTTCAATTTTCCCTAAAATACTTTTATATTCTTTTATATACAGTCTTAGCAGTGATGCAGTGTTAACATTGTATGCTACTTTAACTTTCTACTAGCCATAACTTAAAAAAATTATAACATAAAGAGTTAAATATATTTTATATAAACCTAAATGTGCTTTGGACTCATAAATATTAAAAATTGATGATTATTTTGCATTACTTTTATGTTGTAATTTTTTCAAGTTCCATACATAGACAATCTATAGTTAGATATAGATTAGATATTTTGAGGCTTATAATAACTTCTATTGTGCCAATCAAAATTACATATACTAATCTCTGTATATGAGAATGACTTCATAGACAGTTTTAATTATCTTGATATAAACAGCTTTGGGTAATCAGAGTAGATTTTAAAAGTAGTTGCATGCTCTTAGAGCAAAATAGTGGAAAATTTCTACAATTAGTGCTTAGAACGATCTTTCATAATTTCAAATGATTTCAACTCCTTCAACCTTTGTGGTAAAATTTTACAAATGTGTGTTATTTTATCATTTTTCTGAATGCTTAAATACTGTTTTGAAATATCTACAATGGAATGCTATCAGAAATTACTACAGTAATAATATGCTGTTGCCAAATGAATCATTTTAATTTTAAAATTATAATTTTTGTAATTATAAAATTATAAATTCGTTTCTTTACCTAGAAGAGGTCACATTTGAAAATCAAGTGTGTTTAGGATAATATTGCTATCTGTGTCATATCAACAATATCATAACAATATCATTTGTTTTCACTTTCTATTTTAGTACATGTCTCAAAATTTTCAACTCTTATTATTAGGGTTTTTTATTAAATGTTTTAAAATAAACTCATTAAATCATCACTTTTTTTTTTTTTTTCTTCTCTTTTTAACTTTTGGTTTGTGCCACGGTGCAATCTATCAGTCTGAGAAAGCCAGGTAAAAAGAACAGATGATAGATCTAATCCAGTGTCAATGTGAAAATTAGATCAGAAAATTAGCATTTCATTTTTTTTCTTATATTTTCTGATTCAAGTTGCTGTAATAAGATAGCACACACTTCAGTTTTCTTTTTTTTTTTTTTTTTAACCATACCTAGCAATGATCGTAGTTACACCTGTATTTCCACTCGGAGATTATTACTAAAAAACTCAGGGAACATTATATGATGCCAGGGGTCAAATCTCTTTTAACCAAATGCAAGGAAAGTGCCTTACCTTCCAGCACAGCATGATGAAACAAAGCACCCATGCATACACTCTATAATTACTTGTTCTGAGTAATGATGTTGGAAGTTCAAATTGACACTAATATTTCTGCCAGCTACTTGGAGTCATCTCTGTTACTAAAGGTAGCACTATCTTACAGACTGAATTTCTCAAGATACTAGGTCTCCAAATGTTAGGAATACTGAAAGATGGAAAAGTACAAGTTAAACATACATAAATTATAGAGAATAAGCAGAAGCTGAAGTGTACTAGCATAGAGATTATAGTAGACACATTAACCTTGCTATAGTTGTTTTTGTAACATATTATTTGGTATTTGTAAGTAATTATTTTGCAGTTTGTTGGCACTCATATGAAGCAAGGAGACGTTTGAAATGTAAAGAACAGTTAATAAAATATTTTACAAAAGCATGATGTAGCTTGCACAGAATATTTGACATTAATCATGAAATGTAAAGAAATGGTGATATCAATGATCACTAAGAACAAAATCACCAGGGGCTGAAGAAAGTATATAGCAGATAAGATGTTTGCCTTGCACGTAGCTAATCTGGGTTCAATCTCTAGAACCTGATCTGCTCCCTGAGCCAAACCAGAGTAATTTCTGAGTACAGTGCCAGGAGTAACCCCTGAGAATTGGTGGGTAGGACCCCCTCGAAGAATAAATGACTCATATATTAGCAAAATGAATAATATTATGCAATAAAATATTTTAAAGAAATTTTGTCAATGTTGGTTAAATAACTTCTTATAGTGATTTAACATATTATTCTGTAAAATGTGTCTTCTCAGACTAAATTGTATTCTCAATAAATTCATTGCATTTTTTCAACACAGGTTTTCATAATATGTGTACATATAATTATATATACATACATATGTATGCTAATAGATATGCAACAAACTTTCATTGGTTACTTTTATTTTTTCAAAAAACTATAAAAATTGTTAAATAATGTGTGACCTAAATTCATCTAAAAGGTTATCTTATCATTGAAATATCCTCTGACATCGAAATACTGAAAAAGCCTCCCTGTGTTTTTCTTCATGTATTATTCTTTTGAAGACTAGTAAACTTATTTTTTAGAGAAGAGTGAAGGGTACATACTGAACAGTTCTCAGAGTGCAGAACACACCTATTAAATTTAGTATCTGGTGCTAAGAATAGAACATATGACCTTTTACAGCAGGTGTTTGAGCTAACATTTTAGCCACGTTATGAACCCTTCAGATTTGCTCACATCTTCTTTAAGGTATCAGTTTATATTTCACATTTAAAAACTTTATTGCATATTAAGTCACCATAATTTGCATAGTTATGATTAATTAAATTTAAGGAGTACTAAGCTCTAATATAAATCCTACTACCAGTGTCACTTTCCTCCAGCAGCATCTCCAATTTCACTCTCAACCTCCAGACTATTCCTTGACACTCAATTTTCAGTTTGGTATTAAGTTTGTATATCAGGCTTGCAGTATTTTGTCTCTCCAGTTTATATATGTAAATATGCATATACCACAAAAGCACACGATGCTGCACCTCCACACTAACACTGTGCTCACAGGCGCCTGACCTGCAGCCTTGTTACATCATGTCCATCTCTTTTTACTTTCTACCCATCTCACTTCTTTAGTTCCTTGAAATAATATTAATAATCAAGCAACAAAGACAATCTTGACATCCCACGTTTCAAATCTTTCATTTCCTCTCAATTATTCTATCACTTGATCACTTGATCACTTGAATCCTGTTATTCATTGATTTGCTCGAGCAGGTGCCAGTAACATATTATTCTATATACCACAAAAATGAATTCATCTATTATGTGTTCTTTTCATCCAACTCTCTTTACTTACACTCTCTGACTCTAGTTCTATCCAAATTGCTGCAAATTGAACAATTTAATTCATCCTTGATGTTTTATGGTGCTCTATTACCTATGTATATAACAATTTCATTATGCTGACATATGAGTTGTTACCACCTAATCCATTACATATCTTAGCTATTGGACTGAGTGTTCAATGAATATTGGTGTGCATATGTGATTTTAAATGGAATTTCTGGGCTGTTTGGTAGTTCTGTATTTTTTTCCCATATCTCTATACTGCTTTTTCACAGAAGTTTAATCAGGCAACATTCCTATGAACAGTGGTTGAGAGTAACTTTTTTACTCTGCTGCACAAAATAAACTATTGTCAGATCCTTCATATATGCATTCTTTTGTTTTTTAAAAAATGTTTTAAATTGAGTCACTGTGAGATGCATAGATACAAAGTTGTTCATAATAAGGATTGAGGTACCCAATGTTCCATCACCCATTTCTTTACCAGTGTACATTTCCTATCATCAATGTCTGCAGTATCTCTCCAGCCAACCTGTGGTATGTGGGAACCCCTCTTAAAGCCACACTACTCACCTCTCAAAGTTCTAGGTTTTTGTTTTGTTTTGGTTTTGCTTTTGGGGTCACACCTGGCAGTCCTTTGGGGTTACTCCTGGCTCTGTACTCAGGAATTATTCCTGGCCGTGCTCAGGTGACCATATGGAATGCTGGGGATCGAACCTGGGTAGGCTGCATGCAAGGTAAATGCTCTAACCACTGTGCTATTGCTCTGGACACTCAAAGGTCTTTTAAGACAGTAAGAGTCCAGGATTCTGAACCTGGCTGGAGACTATAAAGGGGGCCCCAGGAGAGCATCCTGGGGGTTTCCAGATAAAGAGAACAGTGGCCTCTGGTACCTGGGCTGTAAAGCTAGCACCTAGGCTATGGGCACCCTATAGTGCCTGAGCTGAATGACCAGCACCAGGGAAGAGAAGCTGGTCCTGGTGCCTTGGCCAGAAGGCCAGCACCTGAGCCACCAAACCTGGTGCTTTAGCCCAAGGGCTGGCATCAAAGCGACAGAGCAACAGCAATAGGAGTGGCAGGGCTACAGAGTAACAGGATCAAATGGCTGAACTCAAACAAAGATATAGGGATTTAGAGGAACAAGAAATAGTAGCAGCAAGATGAAACAGAGTAACATAGAGAAACACAGATAGGGACATAGTAGAAGAGTCAGAGAAAAGAGTCCTGGAAGAGAAAAGTCCTGAGCAGAAAGGATCTAAGGTAAAGGGTCCTGAAAGGAGAGGTGCTGGGAGAAGACCTGAGGCAAGAAGCCCTGAAGATGAACCCAGAAGTGAGAGGCCCTGGTTAGAGAAGCCTGTACTGATCCCCCAAAGAGATGCAGCCTGCAGGAAAACCCGCAGGGAGAGAGCCAGAGGTCCCAGGAGAGAGATTCCTACAGTGGGCAGGGTGATGAAGCAGAAAGCTTAACCATTAAAGAATAGACAGGCTTCAGGACCTCTGGCCTTGCTCTTTACTCCATCTTTGGGTCATGGGTTAAACGGGTACTGGTATTTTTCACACAGGCCTTGAGCCCTAACGGACAGTGACTCTGGGGACTGCAGGGGACTGACATCTGCTGCCATGGTCGCCCCCTGACCTCCAAGTGCTGTTAAGGCTATGAATCCACAGGATTCATGGCTCCCTTGATCCTGGGGCCTTGGGGCCTTCCTGGGGGGGAGAACCACAATCCCTCCTCCTCTACAATTATTTAATAATAAAAAAATTATAATTTGCTTTAACACCAACCTTCTCAAGCCCCAAACCAACTTTTAAGGCAGGCATTCTTCTTCTTTATATCTCTCACTCTCTTTTTTTGGAAATTATGGTTTGCAAAACAGGCACTGAGAGGTTATTATGTTTGTCATGTTTGGTCCACTGCAATCACACAGTTCTTACCCAGAGAGATTATTTCCAACTATCATTGTCATAGTGGTCCCTTTCTTTATGCCAGCTCTCTTCTCCCCTAGCAATTGAGACAGGCTTCAAACTGTGAACCAGTCTTCCTGGCACTTATTTCTTTTGTCCTTGGTGTTAAACTCATACTGTTATTTTTATATCCCATAAATGAGTGTAGTCGTTCTATGCCTGTCCCTCTAGTTCTGACTGATTTCACTCAACATGGTATTCTCCATGTCCATCCATTTATAAGTGAATTTCATGACTTCATTTTTCCTAACAGCTAGACAGTTGTCTGTTTTAGGCACTTGGATTTTTTCCAGATTCTGGATATTGTGAACACTGCTGTATTGAATTTAAAAGTGTGATGGCATTTCTATTGTGTGTCTTTGTGCTCTGGACCAGCATACCTGGGCGGGATCTCAAACATGGGGCAGAGCTGTTCCTTGCTCTCCCTGTGCACAGCCGTTCATGAGGCAGTCGGGAGGCATGGCGGGTTCTAGCCCTGGCCCACCACCTCGGCAGAGCCTCACAACAAGCCAGAACGCCCCCTCACTCCACGGGCGCCGCCATTTTCCACATTTGGACTTCCCTCTCATCAGAACTCCACCCAGCAGACCAGCCCATCACAGCCCGGATCATCGACACCCACCCTGCAGCAGCTTTTTTCCTCAATCCGGCCCAGGTATGCTGGTCCAGAGACTCTCAAACATGGGGCAGAGCTGTTCCTTGCTCTCCCTGTGCACAGCCGTTCATGAGGCAGTCGGGAGGCATGGCGGGTTCTAGCCCTGGCCCACCACCTTGGCAGAGCCTCATAACAAGACAGAACCCCCCTCACTCCACGGGTGCCACCATTTTCCACATTTGGACTTCCCTCTCATCAGAACTCCACCCAGCAGACCAGCTCATCACAGCCCAGCTCACGCGGCCGCTAGCGCCACGCAGCTCATCAATAAATGCTTTATTTGGAGGTGTTTAATAGAGTTTACCTCCTGCTCGGCAAGCCTGGCAAGCTTCTCATGTCATATTTGATATGCCAAATTTCAGTAACAATTATATTGGGTCATTCCCATGACCTAACATAATGGTTTGAGGCTCTTTATGTTCCTGTAGCAAGCCGATGCCCCTGGCTCTACTGGCATGAGACAGGACATATGGAGACATTACTGGTGCCCGCTCTAGCAAATAGATGATCAACGGGAAGATCGTGATCGTGATCGTCTTTGTGCTCATGGGGGAATATTTCTAGAAGTGGTATTGTTGTCTCATGTGGAAGTTTAATTTCTAGTTTTATAATGAATTACCGTACTGTTTTCAAAAAAATCTTGGAGAAATCAGCATGCCCACCAACAATGGATGAGAAACTCTTTCCACAACCCCACAGCATTGGTTGTTCTTGTTCATTTTGATGTGTGCCAGTCTCTATAAATATATGTCTCATTGTTTTTTGATTTGTATCTCCTTGATGATTAGCAATATGGAGTAATTTATGTTCCTTTTGGCCTTTTATATTTCTTCTTTGAGGAACTTTATGTCAATTTCATCTCCCCATTTTTTGATGAGGTTGGATGATTTTTTTTTATAAAAGTCTACCAATTCCTTATATATAGTGGTAGTAAACTCTAATAATTATTCCCATTTCATTGGTTGTCTCTTTGTCATGGTCATTGTTTCTTTTGTGGTGCAGAGGCTTCTTAGTTTAATGTAATCCCGTATGTCTATCCACTGCACCTGACCAGGAAATTTGAAACACAGTGAGTAGGTAAGGGAAGGGGAGGCTACAAACAAAAAGGAATCCAATCCTTTCTTTTAATTGATATACATCACATTGTTTTATAAATATTAAATGGCCATTTGCTACTGGAATAAAACACTCTTGATGAAGATATGAAAAGAATGTGAGGAATTATTGTATTGATTCTCCAGAATGTGATTTTATTGGCAAAAGGAAATTAAGTAGAAGTAAACAAATGCAGCTATACCATACTAAAAGGCTTCTTCACTGCAAATGACATAAGTCACACAATTAAAACTCCTGTACGTTTTTGGGAGAAAAAATTTCACACTGCTTATCAAACATATAGATCCACAATATATAAGCACTCTTAAACTCAATGTTAGCAAAGAACAAAAGCAATATTAAAAAGTATATGAACAGACACTCCTCAAAGAAGACAGGTAAAGAAAAAAATTCTCATGATTACTGATTATCAAAGGGGTTCATGTAAAAATAACAATAAGATATCACCTCACAAATGCAAGAATCATTGGTGAGAAAAAGACCAAAATAATTGATCGTTTGTTGCAGTGAAATATGAATTTTCATTCATTGTTCATGGTACTGTTCCATGAACATTTAACATTTACCATGTTAAATCTCTTCTGAAAATGGTTTGAAATTTTCTTAAAATAATATTAACATACTTTTGATAGTACCCTGTCTTTCTGCTCCTGGGAATGTGTCACAAGAACACAAAAGCGTTGTTATGAAAAAAAATCCTACCTTAATTACAGCACTAATTGCAATCACAAGATCTGGAAACAACCCCAGACTCCAAGACAAGGTGAGTGGATAAAAATTAAAAATTATATGCACAATGGAAGATTTTTCAATTATGAGAAAAGATAAAATTTTCTATTTGCTGAAACTTAGATGAAACTGAGCTATGCCATTGTAAATGAAAATTCAGAAATAAAAAAAAAAAACCAGATGGACTAACTCTTACGATGAGTATAAAGAAACAAAGAAAGGGGATTAGGCATTCCCAATGTAAACTTGCACTGTTTCATGATCAACAGAATGGGGGAATGGTAGGCACTGGGGACAGAGCAGCAAAAACTTTAGACAATGATTGTAAAATTGTGATAACAGTAGATAGTCTGGTACAGTAGTTCTGGAACTATGCAGTAGTGACTTTAGGAAGAGGTAAACCAGAAGGAAGGCACTTGCCTTGGATGTGGCTAATGTGGCTAATACCTGTTCAATTCCTGGACCCATGTATGGTCCCTTTAGGACTGATCCCTGAGAGAAAGCTCAGAGTAAGCCAAGTATGTTTAAAAAAATACAAATAAAACCATTTAAGTACTATTATGGCATAGTCCTCTATACATATTCCCCAGTTCCAATGTTTGTTTAGAATTAAAATGCATGTAATAGACTGTTTACTAACTATAATCAGAATTCTATATCACTATCACTATCTTCCCATTAATCATCTATTTGCTAGAGCGGGCACCAGTAATATCTCCATATGTCCTGTCTCATGCTAGTAGAACCCAAAAGGCATCCGCTTGCTCCAGGAACATAAAGAGCCTCAAACAATTATATTAGGTCACGGGAATGACCTAATATAAATGTTACTGGTATTTGGCATATCAAATGCTGCATGAGCAGCTTGCCAGGCTTGCCGTGTGGGTGGCATACTGTTGTAGTCACCTCTAAATAAAGCATTTATTGATAAACCTAAGCGGCCGCGAGAGCCAGCTGTGATAGTCTGGTCTGCTGCGTGGAGTTGTGACAAGAGGGAAGTCCGGATGTGGAAAATGGTGGGCCCCATGGAGTAGGGAAGGGTGGTCTGACTTGTTGTGAGGCTCAGCTGGGGTGGCAGGCCAGGGCTAGAGCCCGCCATGCCTCCCGGGCGCCTCACAGCACCTGGGCACAGGGAGAGCAAGTAGCAGCTCTGCCCCATGTCTGAGAGTCTCTGGTTCAGCATAACTGGTCCGGATTGGAAAAAAAAAAAACTGCTGCAGGGTGGCTGTGGATGTTCGGGCTGTGATAGTCTGGTCTGCTGGATGGAGTTGTTACGAGAGGGAAGTCCGGATATGGAAAATGGCGGGCCCCATGGAGTAGGGGAGGGTGGTCTGGCTTGTTGTGAGGCTCTGCTGGGTGGCAGGCTAGGGCTAGAACCCGCCATGCCTCCCAGGCACCTCACGAGCAGCTGGGCACAGGGAGAGCAAGTAGCAGCTCTGCTCCATGTCTGAGAGTCTCTGGTTCAGCATACCTGGGCCTGATTGCAAAAAAAAAAAAAAAAAAAAAAAAAAAAAAAAAAACCTGCTGCAGGGTGGCTGTGGATGTTCCGGGCTGTGATAGTTTGGTCTGCTGGATGGAGTTGTGATGAGAGGGAAGTCTGGATGTGGAAAATGGTGGGCCCCATGGATTGTGGAGAGCATGGTCTGGCTTGTTGTGAGGCTCAGCTGGGGTGGCAGGCCAGGGCTAGAACCCGCCATGCCTCTCGGGCACCTCAAGAGCAGCTGGGCACAGGGAGAGCAATTAATCAGAATTAATTCCAAATATAAAAATAACATATTCCGACAAGTTATACTATCAAGCAGTTTTCTATAAATTTTGTGTACATGTAAACACATTTACATATGAGAGATTATCACAATTTCTCACTTTGCTAAGTTTTATCAGTGAATTTATCAAATGGAACTAGCTTTGAAGTAAAAATAATATTTCTACCATTTATTTGGCAAAAGATAATGAACTATTTGTGAATTAATATATATGTTGTTATTTTTCTACATTCATTTTGTTGGAAATATGTTATGTGTGTCCAGAATGACAGGTTTTATACTTTCAAAAAATGTTGAAAACAAAATCAGGATTTATAACAAAAGTCATCCAGGTTTGATTTTTGACACTCCATAAGGTCCTCTGAACACCACATCAAGACAGGAGTACATTATGAGCACAGTAGGTTTGGCACCAAAACAAAGACAAAAAATTTAAATCATCATTTAGGATAGAGTAGAAAATAGACATAAGACAGTGATGAATATCAGTCTATTGGGGAAACTATCAGGAGATAAAATGAAGATAAGTTCATAATTGACATGTGGATAGGGGATAAGAAAAATAGATGATTTGACCAAAAGGGTTATAGAAATGCTTTGGCAAACAAGGTTATAAAAAGTCAAGAATAAGCCCTGACCACTGTCAGGTGTGGCTTAGAAACAAATAAAAAAAAATAGTTGTCAAACTCCCTCAATTAACACCTGGAAATAACTTGGAAAATTTATTGCTTTAGATTAAAGTAGGGTGCACATTTCTTCTTTTTATTTCCAAAGAGACAACTGAGTTATCACTAATAATACATTAGCTGTTTATTATTTATCTGTTCTCTAATGTCACAAAGCCTGAAATTGAACTAAGGCCTCATATATGTAAGGAAAGGAAGTGATCTATGTTTGAGCAATACATAAGACCCCATCTCTTCTGAGATTAAACATTTAAAGTACACCTTGTAAAATGGAATATGCTAATATCCTGTACAATAAAAATAAAAATGGGAAGATTGTCTTTCCATTTGGCAGCATTTAAATTTGATCAGACTTAAAGGATAACATATCTTACATAGTAAAACTCATGTAAAGAAACATTTGTTAAATAAAGTTATTTTAATTTTAAAAAATCCCACTCATGGTTAAAAAAATACTTGGATCAAAATTTTATGGCTAAATTAAAAAAAAAACCTTCAAACACATATCATTAATTTTATAGAATTAAATTTTTATGTGTTTTGCTTCTTTTTTTTTTTATTTTGAACCACACCATGCTGTGATTAGGGACTTAATCCTGACAGCAATCTAAGGTAATTGCTGACAAGGCTCAGGGCAACATATCTGGTGCTCGGATTCAATCTAGGTTAGCAGTGTGCAAGGTAAACTCCCTACCCATTGCACTATTGTTCATGCTCTAAAGAATTAACTGTTCATTTGTATTTTAGGAAACATTTAGAGATTTTCCACAGTCAACATATTTCTGATGGGAGCAGGGAGAGAGAAAAAGAGAGCTCAGTGGTCAAAGCACTTGACTTTACCTAGCTAACACCATTTCTATATGGCATAGTTATGTATACATATATGTGACTTATGTGAATGTGAAATAAGATAAATTACTTGAAATTTATTAAACATCAATAGCAAAATTAAAAAATATTTTCTGTAATTTTAGTCAAAAAATTCCAAGCACACAAAAATATTCTTTTTTTATCTCAAATTTACAATGCATGGTTTTTAAAAAGGAAAGGGGGAACAAAGAGCAAAAAAAGATGGTTATGGATTTGAAGAGTGTTGAATCACACCTTACTTAGACATGAATTTTTGCATTGCTAATGAGGGATTGTTTTTCTCCTTATAAGCCTTTTGCATACATTTAGGCCAAAGGCATTTATTTCTTCTATAAACACAAAATAAGATGGTTGGGTGAGGGGCCAGAGCAATAGCCCAGTGGGTAGGGTGTTTGCTTGCACGCTGCTGGCCCGTGGGTCCCCTGGTGGCCTGGGTTCGATCCCTGGCATCCCATATGGTCCCCAAGCACCACCAGGAGTAATTCCTGAGTGCAGAGCCAAGAGAAGCCCCTGAGCATCGCCGGTGTGACCCAAAAAGCAAAAAAAAAAAAAAAAAAAAGATGGTTGGATGAGTTGTCTTAACTCTAAATTATTTACTCCTAGCTTCAGTCATATTTTCAAACTATAGCCCCAGTGTCATTTAGATTGTATCTAATTCCTTATTCCCCTTGTAAAGGTGTCCCCTTATTGAGATATCCCCTATGAGGGACTGCCTGGTACTAGGAAAAAGAGCCCACCTTGGCTACAATATGGAACAACTTTTAGAAACACTGCTTTGACCCAATAAAGGTCAGAAAGAGCAGCTTCTGTTTTGACCTAAGATAAGGTGTATGGCCTTGCAGCAGAGCACTTAAGACTTGCCTTGTAAAAAGGATAGGGAATAAAAGAATAGTAGTTTTTCTCAGATTTCCCCCACCCAATAGAGATCAGAATGGGCCAGCCCTCCACCCACCCTAGGTGTTGATGCCTCTTTACCCAGGATATGGTAAACAAGAGGGGGCCTTTGGAATGTGGACAGGGCAAGGAAGATGGCTGTGAAATGTGGGCAGGGCCAGGAAGTTGACCTGGTGCGCGTGTGAGACATGCCAGGCCTTGATGGGCTCATGGTGGGCATGCCCCACCTGGATGGACAGGTCAAGGGAAATAACCCTATGTACATGTGGGACATGCCCTGCCTACTTGCTCATGTGACCGCACACCTATAGGCTAAGGAGCAGCATACCTTGAGGGGTAGGCTAGAGATAATATGGTATAAACTATTGCTGTGTCCTCTGCTGGCCCTGTTGTGATGGACTGGAGGAGCCTTCATAAGGGGGCCTTTTGAGGAGGCTCAAGGTCCTTCCTGCCGGCTCGGACCTGTGAGTCCATGTGGAAGCTGGACCCTGGCTAACCAACACAATAAACTCTGCTTTGTTCATTGCAGTCCTTTGTAATTCTCTGTCTCTCAAAGGGAATAAAATTCCTGGACAGTAACACCTTGGAGCAGAGCAAGGTGATTTGTTGATGGAGAAAGGACCTTGAGGGGGACGAAGATGATCAATCTTGGAATCATTGTGGGATGATCTATCTAGTGGGGAGAATAGTTTGGATCTCATTATGTGATCTCCCTCAGAAAAACCACCCTATATATTTAATCTTTGGTGAAATTATATATCCTGTCTGTCTTACTGTGTTTATATAAGAAAACTAGATATAACATTGAAATGATTGTTTAATATAATAGGAGAGAGAAAAACAATGTCCAGCCTTACCATCAATAGGCTTCTGTCATAGGAGCTTGGTGTTCCTGGGGATTACACTTGTAAGAAGAGCCAGCTGGTTTTCACTTTTGGTTACACCCTGCCACCAGCATCAGCAGAGGATTTTAGCTCTGCAGTTTGGGGTGTGTGTGAGAGTTGGTGTGAGTTTGTGCATCAGTGTGGTATGGCAAAATGTGATAGTAGTTCGGTGGAGTAAAGTCGAAAAAGTAAAGCTTTGAACTTTCAAAGGACTGGTGGTCGGTGTTTCTGTGCTCTTTGGCCAGAGGGAACAATCATAGGCCAGAGTATGACCAGAAAACCCGATGGACCACAATTCTGTTGCAGACCTCAAACAATCTCAAAAGAAGAGTATATAAGTAGGTGGGAAAGAGAAAAGAAGAGGGGAACAAATTATGGAATAATCATGTGGCCTTAAGTGTTTCAGGGTTTTTTGTTTGTTTGTTTGTTTTTGTTTGGTTTGGTTCGCACCAGGCAATGCTCAGGGATTGCTCCTGAAAATGCTACTATGGTCACTATCTTCCCGTTCATCATCTATTTGCTAGAGCGGGCACCAGTAATAGCTCCATATGTCCTGTCTCATGCTAGTAGAACCCAAAGGCATCAGCTTGTTCCAGGAGCATAAAGAGCCTCAAACCATTATATTAGGTCATAGGAATGACCTAATATAAATTTTACTGGTATTTGACATATCAAATACGACACAAGCACCTTGCCAGGCTTGCCGTGCTGGTGGCATACTCTTGCAGTCACCTCTAAATAAAGCATTTATTGATGAACCGCGTGGCCCCTAGTGGATGCGCGAGCTGGGCTGTGATATTCTGGTCTGCTGGGTGGAGCTGTGAGAAGAGGGAAGTCCGGATGTGGAAAACGGCGGCCCCCATGGAGTGTGTGTGTGGGGGGGGTTGTCTGGCTTGTTGTGAGGCTCTGCTGGGGTGGCAGGCCAGGGTTAGAACCCACATGCCTCCTGGGTGCCTCATGAGTGGCTCATGAGCAGCCTGAAACTGCACTCAGGAAAATTATTCTAGAGTGCTCATGGGACCATATGGGATTCCAAGGATCAAACTGGGGTCAGCCAGGCTGGAGTGATAGCCCAGCGGTTAGGGCGTTGCCTTGCACTCGGCCGGCCTGTGCTGGCCCGGTTTGATCCCGGCATCCCATATGGTCTCCCCAAGCACCGCCAGGAGTAATTCCTGAGTGCAGAGCCAGGAGAAACCCCTGAGCATTGCCGGGTGTGACCCAAAAAAGCAAAAAAAAAAAAAAAAAAAAACGAGGTCAGCAACATGCGAAGCAATTGCTCTACCTGCTGCATATTGTTCCAGCCCCTAAAGTATTCTTTAGTATTATGGTTAGATGGCAATATGACTTAGAAAATGTTTAAGGTAGCCCAAAAATATTTACTTACATAATTTGTAATGTTTTGGTTTGATTTGATTCTCATGGTTCTTATTTTTATCTGTGCAAATAAATTCATTTTTTAAATAATATTTGTGCAAATGATTTTATGTAATTGCTGTTTTAAAATATGAACATATCGGTCATAAATAAATGTCTGTGCTATATTAAATTGTATGTTTTAAATCCTGGGTTTTTTTTAATTTTTTTATTTTATTTTTTTTTCCATGTATTTCTTTTTTTTATTTTTTTATTTTTTTTTTTTTTATTATACCACAGTGAAACATACAATTACAAAGGTGATCATAATTGGTTCTTGGTAATACAGTATATCAGCACCCATCCCTCCACCAGTGCCCCATTTCCACCACCAATGTACCCCACCCCCCTCCTGCCCACCCCCATGCTGCCTTAATAGCAGGTACCCCAGTTTCCTCTCTTTCTCTCTCTGTCTCTCTCTCTGTCTCTGCATCTCTCAGCCTCTTATTTTACACATTGTGGCTAGCCCTGCAGGTATTTAGAGTTTATCACTGAAGTCTCTTTGTGTATATTCAATGGTGAGTCTTAATCTGCCATTACCATTTCCCACATTTAGTAAAACACTGGTATCTATTTATGTCGTATTAATGAATGCAGTCATTCTATATCTGTCCTTTTCCTTCTGACTAATTTCACTCAGCATGATAGTCTCCATGTCCCTCCATTTGCAGGTAAATTTCATAATGTCATCTTTTCTGACAGCCGCATAGTATTCCATAGTGTAGATGAACCACAGTTTCTTTAGCCAGTCCTCTGTTCTCGGGCATTTAGGTTGTTTCCAGATTCTAGCTATAGTGAATAGCGCAGAGATGAATAAAGAAGTACAGATAGTGTTTCTGCTATGTGTTTTTCGGTCTCTAGGGTATATTCCCAGGAGTGCTATTGCTGGATCAAATGGGAGCTCAATATCTAGTTTTCGGAGGAATGCCCATATTTTTTTTCCCCAAAAGGGGCTGGACCAGTCGGCACTCCCACCAACAGTGGATCAGAGTCCCTTTTCCCCCCCCACATCCACGCCAGCACTGGTTGTTCTGGGTTTTTAAGCTGTGTATACATATACATACAGTGTTACGCTCCAAACCTGAAGCAACAGTGGTAGCAGAGTAAACCTTTGCTTTTGACTTCAAACTAAAAAAAAATATATATCTGGATTTTTCCATCAAGTTTTGATATTTATCTTTTCCTGTTAATTTATTTGTGACCATGCCTGACAATCCTTTAATGCTACACTTGTCTCTATGTTTAGGGATCATTCATGGAAGTGCTCAGATGACCATCTATTTTGCCAAGGTTTGAACCAGGGCAGAGAATACCAAAACCACATGGTACATTAGCACTTTTCACTTTGAACTCTCTACAACCAGTTGTTCTTTATATTACTATTTATTTAAGGTACATTTTCATTCCTGTTTATTCCCTCAATTCTTTAGATCTTTTACTCTCACATGGATTTTCAAAAATAAATCATAAATTACTCTTCATATGCTTTACTTCTTCAATAAGCAATACCATATCAACAAGTAAAATCAGAAAAAAAATTAATTATTCTGTTTCTGTTGTTCTATTTCTATTTCATAATGCTATTTCTGCTGCTGTTTCTGCTGTTGTCGTGTCTCAACAATATTCTTGAGGAATGTTTTGCTTCATTCTGTCTCTGTATATGATGGTTTTTAATTCTCCAAAGCTAGAAAAAACAATTCTTATGTTCTTATAAGCCCTTCAGTTAGGTTTTAAAACCAAGTCTAATTTTTCCACTGAGGTCTTACTTATTCATGACAAAAATTTAAGTGATTGAAATTTTCTTTTGAGAGACAGTATCTAATGTTCTAAGTATGTGGTTTCATATGTTTACTTCTACATGTTTCTACAATAACACTTAAGTATTGCATTGTTTTGTTGTGTGGATTTCATTCAGTTAAAGTCTAGACTTACTCTTGACTGTGTTTTGGAATAATTCCTGGTGTCATTTGTAGTACCATATGTTGTGTTGGGTACTGAAGCCAGGCATACAAAGCAAGTGCCCTAACCATTGGTCTTTCTTTCCTGACTAAGGATTTTAATCATTTTGAGTCTGCTTTGAATTTTAGTTAGTAATATATGGAATGTGATAACTAGTTTTATTTTTACAATGTCAATTGAAAATATATACTCAGACATTTTATTTTAAATTAAATATGTGATTTAATACTGAACTTATGAACCAATAAAAAAATCATAAAGTTTTAAATGTAAAATTGATAGATTTAGCTGTTGTTTTCCATTTTATTTATTTTTCTTTAATTTTTTTATTTTTACAGTTACAAAGATATACAATTAAAAAGTTCATATCTGGTTTTTGGTCATACAGTGTTCCAGCACCCATCCCTCCACCAGTGCCCATCTCCCACCACCAACGTCTCCGGTTCCCTCCCCCTTCCCCAGCCCACCTCCATGGCAGGTTCTTTATTTCTTTCCCTTTCTCCCTCTTTCTCTTTTCCTTCCCTTCCAGACTATGGATTACAGAACATACATTAAAAGGTTGTCATGTGTATCCTTTTGCCTTTATTTAATGCTCAGTTCTAGGTTGGCATTAGTACCCTCGACAATTGTTAGCACACTGTTCCATTTTCTGTCTTACCTAACCTCTGACCCCACATGTTTGTGATAATTTCCACCTTTGACAAGACCTCCTGATATATGTTTCACTTGACCTTGGATATTGGTATCATAATATGTACATATATATTTATGCCATGCAAATAAATGCAGTCATTCTGTATCTGTCTCTCTCCTTCTGGCTAATTTCGCTCAACATAATCTTCTCCATGTCCATCCATTTATAGGCAAATTTTATGACTTCATTTTTGCTAAGAGCTGCATAGTATTCCACTGTGTAGATGTACCAAATCTTCTTTATCCAGTCATCGATTTTCGGGCACTCTGGTTGCTTCCAGATTCTGGCTATTGTGAATAATGCTGCTATGAACATAAAAGTAGGGATGGTGTTTCCGCTGCGTATTTTTGGTTTCCCAGAGTAGATTCCCAGGAGTGGTATGGCTGGGTCAAATGGGAGTTTAATTTCTAGTCTTTGGAGGAAAGTCCATATTGTTTTCCAGAAAGGCTGTACCAGCCGGCATTCCCACCAACAATGGATGAGAGTCCCCTTTTCCCCACATCCACGCCAGCACTTGTTGTTCTTGCTCTTTTGAATATGTGCCAGTCTCTGTGGTGTAAAGTGGTATCTCATTGTTGTTTTGATTTGCATCTCTCTGATGATTAGTGATAATGATCATTTTTTTTCATATGTTTTTTGGCCATTCGAATTTCTTCCTTGCTGAAGTTTCTGTTCATTTTAGATTTGGAAACATGCTTTATCATTGTCATTCACTGTATTTACCAAGTACACTTGTATTTTGAGCATTAGAACCATTTCATTTTGCTTAATAGTGTAATTTTGCATTAGATTTTCAGTTTGCAGAGCAAGTAATATAATATGCACCTTATATGAATATTTTAATTTATTTCATGTCAGTATTATTTAAATATTATGACTCTAGCAAACACAATTCTCCTGTCAGATTGTATAACTGATATGCTGCCTTGCTTAAAAATAATATGAGTTATTTTCAATATAAAGCATCAATTTATTTGGGTTCTCTAAAGACATTTTCTTTGATTTTAATCTGTAAAACATTCTTTATGAGTTGAACAATTTATTTTATTTGAAGTAAACATTTTCACCATCTAAATGTTGCTGTTTTCGGTTATTTGTCCATCACACAGATTTGAAATTACACAGTACACATATAGAATAAAAATAGCAAGATATTTGTTATTTAACCTTGTAATTATTCATTCTGAACTTAAACCCAATAAAATTGAACTAAAAGTGTATGAATGTTTATGAATATAGGAGTTTGAAATCTCTGTGTGTTCCATTAACAATAGTCAGAATTGTTATAACCAGTAACTAAAAGAAAATGATCATGGTAGCAATAATTTTTTATAACAATATTACCCCATGATTATGCACTACTAGACCTACATTAATGATTAAATAACTAGAGTTTAAAATAATTAACCAAAGATACGACACCTGGTACAGGCATGATATAAACATAAAGAAATAAATTTCCACCCTATAAATATATGATCAGTGAGACTGATTCCATATAAATTGAATGAGAATTTTTTCCAGAAAGGCCGTACCAGCAGTCATTCCCACCAACAATGGATGACTGTCCCCTTTTCCCACATCCACGCCAGCACTTGTCCTTGCTCTTTTGAATATGTGCCAGTCTCTGTGGTGTAAAGTGGTATCTCATTGTTGTTTTGATTTGCATCTCTCTGATGATTAGTGATGATGATCATTTTTTCATATGTTTTTTGGCCATTCGAATTTCTTCCTTGCTGAAGTTTCTGTTCATTTCTTCTCTCTAAAGACATCTTCAAAGATGAACCACTAACAAGTAGAAGAAAGGTTAAACATATCTACATGAAACTAAAAGTTTCTGCACCTCAAAAGAAACAATGACCAAGATACAAAAACAGTCCACAGAATGAAAAGAATATTCACCCAATATCTATCTGATAAGGGGTTAATATCCAGGATATATCAGGCACTGGTAGAACTTTACAAGAAGAAAACAGCCAACCATCAAAAAATGGAGAGAAGAAATGAACAGAAACTTTGACAAGGAAGAAATTCGAATTGCCAAAAGACATATGAACAATGCTCATCATCATTGGTATCAGAGAGATGCGAATCAAACAACAATGAGATATCATCTTACACCACAGAGGCTGGCACTTATCCACTTGATCACTTGATCACTTGATCATTTGATCACTTGAATCCCATTATTCATCGATTTGCTCTAGCGGGCACCAGTAACATTTCCATTGGACCCTATCACGTGCCAATGAAGCCCAATGGAATCTGGTTGATTCAGGAATATGAAGAGCCTCAAACCGTTCCTTCAGGGTCTTGAAAAGGAAGTCTGACCATCTTGTAGGTGGGCGACCCCCGTGATCTTTTGACATCCCATGGGATCCAGTCAGTAATGGCTCTAGTCCAGCGGTTGTCTCCAAATCGCATTACATGTCCAGCCCATCTGATTTTCGATGCCTTGGCAAGCGAGACAGCGTCCCTGATTCTGGAATAGCGACGGAGGTCAGAACTCCAGGATTCCTTCTCTCACTTGAGTGAGGCATGATATTCCAAGCATAGCTCTTTCGATTCCTCTCTGGGAGACCCGAATAGCATTCTCATCCTGCTTTCGTAGGGCCCAGGTTTCTGAGGCACACGTTAATGCAGGAAGAATGGTGGAGTAAAAGAGATGTGCCAGGAGCCGGAGGTTCTTTGTCCTTTTAGCTATTTCTTCGATGCCTTTGAAGGCATTCCATGCTGCTCTCTTCCTCCTGTGCAGCTCAGTTTTTTAGGCCGTTCATCATGTTGATTTCTCGACCTAGGTACACATAACTGCTGCATTCAGAGATGTTTGTTCCATTGAGAGTGAATGGGGCCTCAGGAACTAGTTCATTCTTCATGAACATTGTTTTCTTTAGATTCAGCTGTAGACCTATGATTGCACATTCTCTGTCGAAGTCAGCCAGCATTTGTGCCTGCTTGGCTAATGTTTGGTGTTATTAGAACGATGTCATCAGCGAAGCAGAGGTGGTGTAGTTGCCGACCATCTATCTTCAGTGCCATTCCTTCCCATTCTAATTGTCGCATGATGTTCTCGAGGGTGGCACTGAAGAGTTTTGGTGAAATGGTATCACCCTGGCAGATTAATCCAGTCTCCAGCCTGGCTTGTCAGAAACCCAGACTACAAGGACCCACCACACAGAGACCCGCCCTTCAGAGGAGAGTATTTCAAGCCCAGGAATGCTTGAGCCTAAGACACAGGCACTTATCCAGAAGATCAAAATCAACAAGTGCTGGTGTGGATGCGGGAAAAGGGGATTCTAATCCATTGTTGGTGGAAATGTCGACTAATACAGCCTTTTTTGGAAAACAATATGGAAATTCCTCCAAAGACTAGAAATTGAGCTCCCATTTGACCCTGCCATTAGTACTCCTGGGAATATAACCTGGGAAGCCAAAAACAAACAGCGGAAACACCATCCCCACGTTTATGTTTATAGCAGCACTACTCACAATATCCAGATCTAGAAACAACCAGAGTGCCTGAAAACTGATGACTGGATAAAGAAACCGTGGTACATCTAAACAATGGAATACTATGCAGCTGTTAGGAAAAATGAGGTTATGTAATTTGCCTATAAATGGATGGACATGGAGAGGATAATGTTGAGTGAAATCAGCCAGAAGGTAAAGGACAGATATTGAATGACTGCATTTGTTTGCATGACATAAATATATACATATATACATATATCTATATATATACATATATATGATACAAATATCCAAGATCAGACAAAACATGGGTCAGGAGGTTTTTCTGAAAATGGAATCTACCACAAGCATTTGGGAGGCAGAGGTTGGATGGGACAGAGAAGGGAACAGTGTGCTAACAATTGTTGTAAATGATAATACTAGCCTAGTACTGAGTATTGAATACAGGCAAAAAGATACACATGATAACCTCTAAATGTATATATTGCAATTCATAGTGTGTAAGAGAAAGAAAAGAGAAAAGAGAGAGAGAGAGAGATAAAGTACTCTCCATAGAGCCAGGCTAGGGGAGAGGGAGGGGAATGGGGACATTGGTGGTGGGAAATGGGCACTGGTGGAGGGATGGTGCTGAAACAATGTATGACTGAAACCCGACATCAAAATCTATGTAATTGTATATCTCACGGTGGTATAATAAAATATTTAAAAAAAATAGGGAGTGTAGTTAATTGAATATTATTTTTCACTGGTACATGGATAAGGTGAGAGACAGAGATGAGAGAGGATGCAGGTAGAGATAAATTTTGAAACATTTAAGAACACCTGCTGCTTCCAGGCACTTGATCAAATCTGAACATTTTGCAAACTTACCTTAGGATAAGTTAGAGATAAGATTGAATATGAAATATCAAAGAGCCAGGAATTACAAACATAAAGAGAAATTTGCTTCTAAGAATAGTTAACTGTTTGTTATTACAAAGTAGATATTATTTTCCTTTTTTTTTCTTTTTTGATCACACCCGACAATGCTCAGGGGTTGCTCCTGCCTCTGCACTCAGGAATTACTCCTGGCGGTGCTCGGGGACCATATGGAATGCCAGGGATCAAACCCGGGCCGGCACAGGCCAGCCGCGGGGCAAGGCAAACACCTACCCGCTGGGCTATCACTCTGGCCCCCGTTTATTTTCCTTTTTGAAGTACCATTTAATTTAAAAATATATAGCTTTCAGGTGTGCATTGTTTCAATCAACATTTGTATATAATACACCTTGCTTATTTAACAAACAACTGAGTCCTTTGACCCTAATTACTTTCTTTCCTCCATTTTTCTGAAAATCAGTAATGTGATATATACACTAAAATTCATTTTACTTTTAGCTTATTCATTTAATTTATGGTCAACATATAAGTAAAATCATATGTCATGCATTCTTGTCCTATTATTATTTCAAAAAATATAATGTAACTGGTCATTTCAAAGAGGGCTTCTGGGATGAAACCAAGAGCTGTGACCAAAAATTAAAGGACCTTGTGATGCAGTGGCCTCTTTGGAGTAGAGCTGCTGGTTCCTTTGGGCTACATACCTTCTCCCCAAACCCCCACCCCACCCTGTGGCTGCCATGGGTGGGGGTCATGAGAACCTGCTCTATCTGTTTAGGGGCACCATGGAGTGAAGGAAGAGGGAACGGAGCTGCAGCAGGAAAGGAACCACACCAGGATGGCTCAAATAAATAAAAATCTTTATTTAAAGTAAAAAAAAAATATATATATATATATAATGTAAAAGACAATTTTAAATGACAAATTAATTCAGTAAACTCTAAAATCAGGTTTGTTTAAACTAGAAAAAATATATATGAATAGTTCAGAATATTAACATGACTCTAAATATTAACATTTTGTAACAAAGAAATCCCTAACTCGATATTCTACTATTCCAGTTTCTACTTAGTAGACTATAGTATAAATCGTTAAAGGGTTGTTTTTCCCAAACATGTTGCTTGAGAATCCTATTTTATGTTTAATTAATTTCTAACTAGCTACAACTGACATCTAGCTATTACTGATGGCCTAAATTCGTAGATTTCATTTCAGTGAATAAACAGTCAATAGTTTTTTTTCCAGAGGGAAGTCAGTAGTGATCATTCAGAAAAATAATAGCTACGTACCTGCCAGATTACTGTGATTTTTTGGCATTCTTGGCATGCACCCTTAATTTGGGCAAATGCTATTTCAGCTGCTGCCATGTCATTCCCAGCGGCATTTTTTTGATTTCTAAATTATTCTGACATCTGCATTGCTTCCAGGAATGAGGTTTAAAAATATAAATGATTCTGTGGATAGGCAGGCATATTGTGTGCCAGGAATCAAAATACACATTTCCTTAAAAAATAAATTTGAGTTACATTACATTCCTACCATGAAAATGTTTTCTTTAGCAAATATATTCATCTAAGCTTTAAAATAAAAATAAACATATGGAAAATTTTTTGTAGTACTACTTAAGTGCTATAAAATATGTGCAAGTGAAATACATCTTTTTATCTTTTTAGAATCTTTCTGTAATGTGGCTAAAATTTGTATGTATTTGTTCCTCCTTAAAGACATTTCCCTAATAGTTCAGTTGATTAATTTTGAAGTTCTTGTTTTTCCACTATTTTTTAAAGTAGTTGTGTTTGTCACATATTTTATACTTACTAAAATATGGTTGATCTTTGGGGGTCTGTCTGGGATCCTCAACAGTATTTGGAGTTGGTGAGATTCCCTGGTCACATTCAGGGCTGACAATCATCCTGTCCAACTGAAGAACAAAAAAAATGACAAACATAGTCTAAAAAATCCAAGGTTTTAATTTACACACACACACACACACATACACACAACTTACTCCAGCTGAACTAATTTATCATGACAACTCAACACACACCTTACTTCAACACAGACAGACAAATACCCTTCCAACTCTAAAACTGCTGGAGATCAAACCTATGCAGAGGCTGGGAGCAGGGCATTACCAAAGTCAAAATCTATTTTTTTCCTAAAACAATGAGGTAAAAGCCAGGCTTCCTCTTTCTTTTTTTTTTTTTTTTAAAATTTTTTATTTTTACAATTACAAAGTATACAATTAAAAAGTTCATATTTGGGTTTGGTCATACAGTGTTCCAGCACCCATATCTCCACCAGTGCCCATCTCCCACCACCAACATCCCCGGTTCCCTCCCACCTCCCCCAGCCCTCCTCCATGGCAGGTTCTTTATTTCCTTCCCTTTCTCTCTCTCTTTTCCTCCCCTTCCAGACTATGGATTAAAAGCCAGGCTTCCTCTTAATTATGCAAAAAATCCCCAGAGGCCACTCTGGGGTTATTGAAGTGCTATAAGGCAGATCATTGTTTTCTCTCTCAGAGCTTAAATAATCATTTTAATATTTCTAATCATTTTGTATAAACACAGTAAGAAACACAGAAATTTAACTGCAACTAAGAATAAAATTATAGGGTGATCTTTCATGGGGAGTACATGTCATAGAACCCAGACTAGGTTACCCTAGCCAGATTGATTATATCTAGTCCCCTTCAGGGTCTCTCTGCTACTCATGTTTGCTTAAAAACAAAGCTCATTTCAACGCCAGGAGTAATTCCTGAGTGCAGAGCCAGGAGTAACCCCTGAGCATCGCTGGGTGTGACCCCCAAAAAAAAAAAAAAAAAAACAAAGCTCATTCCTCAATCTACCACTTATCTCTGGGTCAAGAATAGGTTACTTTATAGAACTTAAAGCCAGATCATTGTGCAGAACACTTAGCTGCCCCATATAAATAACAGAGTGATCTCTTCCCCTGGTTCCATCCAGTCCTCGTTGGGGCCTTCATTTTGTGTACAAGGAATTAAAATCAACCTAAGGCTACTGAGATTTATAGTTAGGAAATATGGCAGAAACCTGGGAGTAAATAGCTCAAAGTAAATTAATTCACAGATGTACTGCCTTGAATATCTTGCTGTACCCAAACAAAATAAAATCCCTTAGCATAAGCATATGCAAAATGTTTATAGGAAAAAGAAAATAATCCCTCATTAGCAATACAAAAATCCAGAGCAATACAAAATAAAAAAAAAAAACATGGCAAGCGGGAGGTGATCCAACATTGTTTATATTATTTACTTTCTGTGACTCAATTATATCCATTTCAAATTTTCCCAAGAATATTATTCTCAATTTTGAACTTCTTAAAAGCATACATTTCTTATTACATTTTAATTTTTTTTATATTTTATTATACCACCATGTGTTATACAATTACAAAAATGTTCATAAGATGTCATATTTGGGTTTTGATCATACAGTGTTCCAGCCCCCATCCCTCCACCAGTGCCCATTTCCCATCACCAATGTCCTGAATTCCCTCCCACCTCTCCTAGCCTGCCTCTATGGCAGATTCTTTATCTCTTTCTCTCTCTCTTTCTCTCTTCCTTCCCTTAGACATTGTAGATTACAATACATACATAAAGAGATTGTCATGTGTATCTTTTTGCCTGTATTTAATGCTCAGTTCTATGCTGGTATTAGCACTTTCAACAAATATTAGCACATGTTCCATTCGCTGTCCTAACTAGCCTCTGACTCGTCACACATTTGTGATAATTTTCACCTTTGACTAGACCTCCTGATCCATGTTTTGCCTGACCTTGGATATTGGTACCAAAATATGTACATATATAATTTATGTCATGCAAATAAATGCAGTCATTCTGTATATGTCTCTCCAGGCTAATTTCACTCAAAATGATCCTCTCCATGTCTATCCATTTATAGGCAAATGTCATAACTTCACTTTTCCTAACAGTTGCATACTATTCCATTGTATAGATGTGCCAAAGTTTCTTTTTTTATGTATTTTATTATACCACTGTGAGATATACAATTATAAAGATATACAATTAAAAAGTTCATATTTGGATTTTGGTCATACAGTGTTCCAGCACCCATCCCTCCACCAGTGCCCATCTCCCACCACCAACATCCCCAGTTCCCTTCCCCTCCACCAGCCTGCCTCCATGGCAGGTTCTTTATTTATTTCCCTTTCTCTCTCTATTTTTCTTCCCTTCCAGACTATGGATTACAGAATATATTTTGTGCCAAAGTTTCTTTCCCCAGTCATCAGTTCTTGGGCACACTGGTTGTTTCCAGATTCTGGCTATTGTGAATAGTGCTGCTATGAAAATATAAGTGCAGATGGTGTTTCCTATGTGTGTTATTGGCTCCCCAGGGTATATCCCCAGGAGTGGTATGGCTGGGTCAAATGGAAGCTCAATTTCTAGTCTTTGGAGTAATGTCCATATTGTTTTCCAGAAAGGCTACACCAGTCAACATTCCCACCAACAATGGAAGAGAGTCCCCTTCTCCCCGCATTCACACCAGCCCTTGCTGTTCTTACTCCTTTGGGTATGTGCCAGTCTCTGTGGTGTGAGATAATATCCCATTTTTGTTTTGATTTGCATCTCTCTGATGACTAATGATGATGAGCATTTTTTCGTATGTCTTTTGGCCATTCAAATTTCTTCCTTGTCAAAGTTTCTGTTCATTTCTTTTCCCCATTTTTTGATGGGGTTAGTTGTTTTCTTCTTGTAAAGTTCTACCAGTGCCTGATATATCCTGGATATTAACCCCTTATCAGATGGGTATTGGGTGAATATTCTTTCCCATTCTGTGGACTGTCTTTCTATCTTGGTCACTGTTTCTTTTGAGGTGCAGAAGCTTTTTAGTTTCATGTAGTCCCATATGTTTATCTTTTCTTCTAGTTGCTATGTTAGTGGTGTTTCACCTTTGAAGATGCCTTTAGCTTCAATGTCGTGGAGGGTTTTTCCTATATTTTATTCAATGTACTTTATGGATTCAGGTCTGATATTGAGATCTTTAATCCATTTTGATCTGATTTTTGTGCACAGTATTAGACAGAGGTCCAAATTCATTTTTTACATGTTGCTGCCCAATTTTCCTAGCACCACTTGTTAAAGAGGCTTTTCTTACTCCATTTCAGACTCTTTGCTCTTCATATCATTTACATCTTTTGCTTTATTATTACATTTTAAACTGTTGTTGCAGTGGGGATCTCCTCTTGGTTATTTGCCTGCATTGAAACAATTTTTTCTGTACCTTTATCTGTTTCCTTAATGTAGTTACTTGTAATCTCCCTAAACATTTTTTTGTTTGTTTTTGCATCACACTCTGTTGTATTCAGGTTTACTGATAGAATTTTGATTCAGAGATGACCTCTGGTACTGCTCTGAGCTACATCATTGGTAGGAAAAAGAAAATAATCCCTTGAGGCTCTGCACTCAAGGTTAACATCTGGTCATGATTAGAGATAAAACCCAGGTTGGTCACATAAATGCAAGTGTCCTACTTGCTGCTTAATTTTGCAGGACTTATCTTGTTATTACTAATTATTTTATAAGTGTGTTTTGTTTAGATCACAAAGCTGAATATATTTAAAGAAAATAGAAAATAACTTTCTGGGTTAAATAACTTAAGATATATTTGAATAAATGTATCTAGCAATGTCCAATATATAAAAACTTTATATAATCATTGAATTATACTTTAAAATTAGCATGAGACTTTTCTTAATATATTTTTTCAAAATAATATTTTGTGACCTAATACAATTGTTTGAGGCTCTTTATGTTCCTGGAGCAAGCAGATGTCTTTGGGTTCTACTAGCATGAGACAGGACATATGGATATATTACTGGTGCCCGCTGTAGCAAATAGATGATTAACGGGAAGATAGTGATAGTGATAGTCCAGAAATTCCACAGGCTAACATTTAATTAAATTCAATTTAAGGGAATAAAAATAAATAACTTCAATACATTTGATATTACACTATTAATAAGCAATTTCTCTCTCTCCTAATTCTTCCAGGAGAAAAATATACAAGGTATGTAAACTGAAGGACAATGACAATGATATAACTCATGGTTTCATTTATTTATTTAACTATTGCTTTGGGGGCCTCACCCAAGTGGGTGAAGGGCTTACACTTGTCTCTGACTTAAGGGCTACACCTGTTGAGTTCTGGGGCCATATTGCGTGCCAGAAACCTAACCCGATTGGCCATAAGCAGGGAAAATGTTCTACCATCTAGTTGTTGCTCCAGCCCCAACAACAAGGGTTCGTTTAATCAACAAAGTTGTTTATGTTATTTATTGACATGACAGACTAGAGGAGGAGAGTGGAAGATAGCTGAGAATATAGTCATTGTTAGGAACTTGGAAAGTTTAAATATGTATTTATCCAAATTCATATCGAAGACAGGTTAAGGCTTCAGGTTAGCAGAAAAATCATCCATCCATCTATAAAAGCCAAGTACAATAGAACCTCTTCTATATTGGAACAACATTCTTTCTAAAAAATACCTACTGAAAATATCAAAATAGCAAAGGAAAATCTGAGACTCATTCCCATCAGAAACAGAATTGAAACCAATATATGGTGACTAGAAGGGCTGTGCTTGGATTCTTCCCATATTAGAGGTCTAGATACCCACTAAGGTCATAGTGACAAAGAATGAATCTTTAATTTTCTAAATTTGCACATCTTTTTTTAGATTCACCTTTACCCATATGGTGTTGGTGCAGGCAGATGCCGTACTCATTGCAAACAAACATAGATGTGGAGTGGTGGAAGGAACCCAACAAGAATAAGATTCTTGGGGTTGATGCCCCCATGTATACAAGAATATTTCATTCCAACATGGTGCTTGGTCTGCCAAAGAGTGTACATAACACCGTGATAACTGAAAAAAATCTTATATTCCCTGAAGTTTTCTCCACAACTAATATTTCTCTCTCCAAAGACACCTGACCTTCCTCTCACTCAAGCTGCAGATTTCCCTGACTTTTGCTGCCTTCTTTAGAGGAATCATATATTTAATATATTCCAGAGAATGCTAATAGTTGAGAATGAGTTAAAAGTTGGGAGGCTCAACAAGTGACTGCACACCCCTCCACATGATACCAGGTTTAAGCTCTGTTGATTAGCTCAGTGACCAAAGGAATCAAAGAGGACATCAAAGGCATTGAAATCTTGTGGTCATATCCAAGAACTTATGGGATATTGTCAAGAAAACTCCAGCTCTTCACACCACCCTTCTAGGTTACCTTAGTAAATTCTAAAGAAAGAAATGATTAGAAATCTCCAGTGAGCTATTAGGTTGACTGTACAGAACAAGTTCACCAGTTCAGCTACCTTTTTAAACCTGGAGGGAGACTCTTCAGACATTCTCCATGGAGATAAATTCAGGAGAGACCTCTGTGGTTTGAGAAAGTTATGCTGCCTTATTTATTTATTTTTTTAAACTAGAAAGATGTTTGTGACACATTGTCAAGCGTAAAAGTTATAGGGATAACGTATAATGTAACACAAAAATGTATATATACATTTGCATATATTTGATTGAATATAGCATATTTTAAAAGAGTTCTAAAATGCAATATGTCCTTCCATTGAATATATCTAAATTTTACAGTCATTTATTACAAATAATCAGAAATCAATTTCAAGATGAAGAACCTGTAGTCGAGCAATAAACATAGGATGTAGTATTAAAGAATATTACAAATGTAGGTATCATTTTTATTAATGTATCACGTATTGATAATAGTGACAGAAATCAGATGTAGAAATAAGATGTAGGAAATAAGATGTAGAAAATAGAGATGTAGAAAAAATGCTTATAGTATTAATTTTTTAATAGAAGTTGATCTTTACTTTTTGCTTTTCTGACTGATGTAACTTCAAAAAAAATTAGACATTTTTCAAAATGGAAACAAGATTGTTTCTAATAACAGAAGATATAAAAATCTGGTATAACTTTGAATTATAAGCTATTGAAGTAACATTTGAAAAAGAAATAATAGTATGAATTTATTACAGTATAAATGACTCTACTTGAAATCCACTTGAAAGCAGCAGTTTTGATATAACATTTATGTTTCCTTTTCGTAACAAAAATTGAAAGAAGGAGTTTCTAAGCAGGCAGATGGTTGACATGGATAGTTATTTTCTATAATAGCTTCCTGTGTGGACTTGAACAAAGCGGAAGTAGAGGGAGGCCATTCTTGAGAGGAAACAGGTGTGAGGCATTTACATTCTCTCTGAATTGATATTGGAGGGCACCATGGCTATTGATTATGTCCTTTTGACAGGATTCCATGATCTTATTTGTGGAGAATATCTCTACAACATTGACAGATCTCATTTGACATTGTATGTGTCCTAGCAGAGAAAACTAGAGTGTTACATTTTTTCTCTATGATGAATGAGGTGCTTATAGTTTAATTAGATTCATATTATTTTGTTGGCAATGTCTGCTTATCTTTCTCTGATGAAACTTCGGCTTAGAAGCTATCTTGAAACTAACTTTTAAAAGAGGATCACCTTTATTGCTACTGATTTATATGTTTTGTAGTCATCCAGTTCTGATCTGGAAAGTTAAATTATGTCATCCTTCCTGGATTTCCCTTTAATTCAGAGCTGGCCTTTGTTCATATTTAATCTTAAATGTTTTTCTTTTTCTGAGATACAGTGATTTACAATACTATTATCGGGAATCATATGGGATGCCAAGGATCAAATCTGGGTTAGCTGTGTGCAAAGCAAGGTGCCCTACACTCTGTACTATTGCTCCAGCCTCAGTTCTCAGTTTCTTAATTAATGTTAATATTGTTTTCCACAGAAGCTTCATTAATTGAAATTCCCACCAGGGTTTATGTTTCTTCACACATGTTCCAAGTGTTTGCCTTAATAAGCACCTGGTTTTACAGCTTCCTTATTATGTATTTTTCTATAGCTTTTCTTTTTTATTTGTATAGTCAGGGCCGCTGTCTTGTTTGCCAAGTTGTCGAAAATTAGATGGGCTGGATGTGTAATGCGATTTGGAGATGACTGCTGGACTAGAGCCATTACTGACTGGATCCCAAGGGATGTCAAAAGATCACGTGGTCTCTCACCTACAAGATGGTCAGACTTCTTCATCAAGACCTTGAACAAATGGTTTGAGGCTCTTTGTATTCCTGGAGCAAGCAGATGCCATTGGGCTACACTGGCACATGATAGGGTCGAATGGAAATGACTGGCGCCCGCTTGAGCAAATCAATGAATAACAGATGTCAAGTGATCAAGTGATCAAGTGATAACTTTTCTTTATACCTGTCTTGCCCAGTTTCCTGTATTGCCTGGTTGCAAAACAAATGAAGAATCCTGAAGATACTCTGCCATTTAATGAAGGTGAAATATATGCTGGGATATTTTACTGCAATTAAGATTAGGCTAACATGGAGGGAAAGTTTATTTTGAGACATTTATAAGAGGACTATAGATCAAATATGTATAGTGTTAATAGTCAATATAGATACCAAATTAATAGTCTTAAGCAACCAAGACACAGAACAAGTTCTGGTACCTCTGAATCCTTATTGCCACTTTTTAGATCTAATTCAATCTATTGAAATCTAAACAGGCTGAATTATTGGGCCACCACCTTGTGGTTGTTCTTGAGTTCTGACCTTTTAATTTAGTGGTTACTCTTAAGTCTATGAACATAAATCCAATGTCGAAAACAAAGACTATAGATGAAAACTATACAACCTTTAGTCTTAGTACAAGGCTGTAGCTTTAGTACTACCTGTGAAGTAAAACATATATTGTATCCTGTTTAAAGAAATACAGAAATACAGAGATTCTAATAATAAAAAAGATGGAATTTTGATATAATTATAATCACTGTATCACTGTATCACTGTCTTCCCGTTCATCATCAATTTGCTTGAGCAGGCACCAGTAACATCTTCTTATATCCTGTCTCATTCCAGTAGATCCCAAGGGCATCTGTTTGCTCCAGGAACATAAAGAGCCTCAAACCATTACATCAGGTCATGGGAATGATGTCTATAATTGTTTCTGTTATTTGGCATATCAAATATGACACGGATAGCTTGCCAGGCTCTGCCGTGAGGGTGGCATACTTTTGTATTGTAGTCACCTCTAAATCCAGCATTTATTGATGAACCACATGACCATGATAGGCTCTTCTCCTGGGTGGAGTTCTGATGAGAGGGAAGTCTGGATGTTGAAAACAACAGCACTCATGGAGTGGGGAGTTGTCTGCGCTTATTAGGAGGCTCTGCTGGGGTGGCAGGCCAGGGCTATAAACTGCCGTCCCTCCAGGGTGCCTCGTGAATGGCTGGGCACAGGGAGAGCCGGTAGCAGCTCTGCCCCAGGTCTGTGAGTCGTTTATGATGAATAATTGTAATATTCATCATAAAAGATCAGGGGAATGATAATTTGGCATTAAGACAAACTAAAACAAAATTTACATTATTAAAACAAAAAATATAAAGGGCTGGAATTTTATGTGAAGAAATAATATCTAGATATAGCAACATGTGTAGCATCCTGAGTGAATTTTTTGTCCTTATAACAGTGTATACTGATGATAAATTTTAAATGGGTAAGTAAACAGATGATAGAAACTGTGAAACCTCAAATAATATAAAAGACCCAAATGAGCCACATTATAATTAAAGTCCCAAAATAAATATAACCAGATATTTATAAAATAATTAAAAAGAGAAGCTGAGGAGGCTTAGCAGCATCAGGGACCTTGCTTTTTATGCAGGTATGTCATTTACTCCCCAGTTGAGGAACCCCCTGCCCAAGAAATGGAAAAGGAGGGGCAAATCTGCTTAGCCACACTGACTTGGCTCTGACAAGCCCCTGACATGGGTAACTGAGGAAGCTCAGTGGTGTTAAGGGCCCTGCTTTTTTACTTAACATTTCCACTTTGCCCCTACTCATGCTCTGAGGACATGCATTTCTTTACCTCTCCATAAGTCACCCACTGAGAACAAAAAGACATCCTAACTTTAGGCAACTAACCACACAACAATGCTTTGTTTTATGGTTAGTTGTTGGGTTTCTTTTTACATATTTTTGGTAGCTCCAGCTACATAAAGTTATAATATCAAAGCAACAAAGAACCACACCAGGCTTTGTAAGTGAAGATGTTAGCCCAATATAATCAACCAGTAATAACAAGCTAGACAGCCTTCTGATAAAGAGCTATCACTAGTGTCACTTTTCTTCCGGTTGTTCATAGATTTTCTCGAGCAGATGCCAGTAACATCTCCATATGTCCTGTATCATGCTAGTGTAGCCCAAGGGTATCTGCTTGCTCTAGCAACATGAAGAACCTCAAACGATTCCTTCAGGTCATG
>JAJIBD010012958.1:0-41237 GCA_021461705.1 Cryptotis parvus | reverse complement strand
AAGATTGAAGGTGAAAGATTAAATATCAAGACTAAAAAAGACAGAAGAACACACTTATGTCTCTAAAGTACACTTTTTTCCCATACTCTGGTACTGTTAATCTTGTAATACTACAGTTGCCAAGTTTTTTAGTAGCTGCTACTGATCAGTTGATCTCTTGACATCCCTGATTCATCGGTTTGCTCGAGCAGGTACCAGTAACATTTTCATTTGACCCTATCACGTGCCAGTGTAGACCAATGGCATCTGGTTGCTTTAGGAATACAAAGAGCCTCAAACCGTTCATTCAGGATCTTGACGAAGAAGTCTGACCATCTTGTAGGTGGGCAGCCACATGATCTTTTGACATCCCATGGGATCCAGTCAGTAATGGCTCTAGTCCAGTGGTCATCTCCAAATTGCATTACATGTCCAGCCCATCTGATTTTCGATGCCTTGGCAAACGAGACAGCGTCCCCGACTCTGGAACAGCGATGGAGGTTGGAGCTCCAAATTCCTTCTTTCACTTGAGTGAGGCGTGATATTCCAAGCACAGCTCTTTTGATTCCTCTTTGGAAGACCTGAATGGCATTCTCATCCTGCTTTTATAGGGCCCAGGTCACTGAGGCGTATGTTAATGCAGGGAGAACAGTGGAGTCGAAGATATGTGCCCGAGGCTGGAGGTTCTTTGTCTTTTTAGCCATTTCTTTGATGCTTTTGAAGGTATTCCATGCTGCTCTCTTCCTCCTGCGCAGCTCAGGTTTTAGGTCATTCATCATGATGACTTCTTGACCTAGGTATACATAACTGCTGCATTCAGAGATGTTTGCTCCATTGAGAGTGAATGGGGCCTATGGAACTAGTTCATTTCTCTTGAATATAGTTTTGTTGAGATTCAGCTGTAGACCTATCTTTCCACATTCTCAGTCAATGTCAGCCAGCATTTGTGCCGCTCGGCTAATATTTGGTGTTATTAGAATGATGTCATCAGCACAGCAGAGGTGGTGTTGCCGACCAAAAACACACAGCAGAAATACCATCCCCACGTTTTTATCTAGGTACACATAATATAAGATAAAGGCTTAAAATAAAACTGGTGAATTTTATATTTTATATTAAAGAGTCCTTAATATCTATATCTAGAAATCATGATGCATCAAGACATTAGAATATCAAAATATTAAGGATGCTATTGTGAAATATTAAACTTTGAGAAAAAATTTCATATTAGGTGAAGAGAAAAAACTCATAAAACAATCTTTTATTGTTAAAAAAAAGATGAACATGGCCTGAGGCTTCCCTTGCACAGGTTTGATTCCTGGTATCACATTTGGTCTCTAGAGTTCACCAGGAGTTATTCCTGAGCACAGCACCAGGAGGAAGCTCTGATCATTGGTAGGTGTGGCCCCCCAAAAATCAGATGTCTATATCCCTAAAGTACCAACAATGATAATCTGCAAATCATAGACTATAGTCCATTTTATTTCCTTATTTATAGTTTTCTGATTTTTCATTTCCGGTATAATATAATTATTTTATATTTGAAACCAAAATAATTTGTTATCACAGAAAACTAGGAGGAAATTGTGAGGGAGACTTCTAAGCTAAAACAATCATTTTTGAGTTTTCTAGCAAAATGAGAGGAAAGACTGAAACACTGATCCTGGATATCTGCTTGTAATTTTATACAATAATTAGAAAATACCAAGGGAAAGATTTAAATATCTAAAAACAAAAGCAATTAGAATCTTAAGTGCCAGAATGAAAATTTCCAATTAAAGGGTAAAAAAAAAGAGCACACCTTCTCTGTTGAGTTTCATGTGGTGATTAGAATATACCACTTATTATGTTCCTGGACTTTTAGAAAACATAGTGCAGCTTTCTAAAACATTAAAGCTGTGTTAATTAAATTTATTTTCATAAATGTAGTAAACACCAGCTGAAAGTTATTTAGAAAAAAGCCAACCTTCCTATGAGGTTGAATGGTTATATGTTGAATGGTTTTTGCACTATCTACTCCAACAATTCAATAAGGAATGCTCACATAATCTTTAAATTTTTTGTGTGAAGGATACTTGTTAGCCCTAATGGAATATGTAAGACTCAAATCCTCTTTCTAAAGACATTCATAATCCAGTAACAAAAATGAATGCAATTATATACAAGAGTGGGAGATAATGAAAAAGAGGCAAACAATATTCTGTAGGAGTTAAGAGAGAAAAACCTAGATCTTTATGATTAATATGAAATTATGAATAATCTGGAAATGAGCTAACTTTAAAAATGTGTTTATGATGATTCCAAGTTGGAAGTTGTTAAGCTTAGAGTAGAATGACAATGAAATTTTTTCATTTTGGTTTTGGGGGCCATACCCTTTGCTGCCCAGTGGTTACCCTGGCCCTATATTCAGGAATCACTGTTGGTAGGCTTGGGGAACTATATGGAACACCAGGGATTGGAACAGATCAGCCACATGCAAGGCAAACAACCTTGTCTATTCTGCTTTCCCTCAGGCTCCATAAAAATATATTCATGATGCTTCCAGATTGGAAGTTGTTAAATTTAGGGTAAACAATAAAAATGTCTCTTTTCCTTTTTGTTTTTGGGCTGTACCAACAATTCAGGTTAACTTCTGGCTTTGCACTCAGGAACTACTCTTAGATGGGCACAGGGAAAAGTATGGAATTCTGGGGTTCAAATCTAGTTAGGCTACATACAAGGCAAGTGCCCTACCTGCTGAACTATCTCTCTAAATCTACAATATAAAATTTTTTCCATAAATCATTTAGACTTGGAATTAAAATGAATAAATAAATTCTTAAAGGGAGATATGGGGAATGAATGAAGCTTAAAATCACCTGAAACGTACAAAGTTTAAATATCTAGTGGACAAAGATCTAGAAAACAGCATTGCCCAAAACCTGTGTGCTAATGGATCATACATTAATTTCAACTCCACCTATGCCTAAAATCAATGTATTCAGAAAGTGAAGGAAAGGAAGATGTTCCCATAAAAATAATAAAAGGAAATTTAATCTAGTACAATCTCAGCTGCAAAAGAACTTTCCATAAAAACATAATCATCTGGGAGCATAAAAATGCATTAAAGGTTGTTATAAAGTGAAAAACACCAAATTTAAAAAACCCAACACTTCACTTACATAACAATATCACTTAAGCAAGTCAAAATGTAACTATAGTGCAAAGGAAAAAGTTGAAAAAGTGAGAATCACGTGACAACATAGAAAGTTCAATCAACTGTAGCTCATATCTACTAGCTAAGCCATGTACCACAAGGCCCTTAATTCAGAAAGAGCATAACTAACTTTATTTACTAAAAATAACTAAGTTTATTGGTTACTGACCAATTTGAGTTGAAATTCTACTGTCATGGAATCAATCACATTACAAACAGAACAAATGTAATGTACTCATGCTGAGTGAACATTTGTTTAAAACTTTAAAACACATTATAGACTTAAAAGATCAAGTACAAAGCATAAATTTAGCTATATTTTAACTGTCGATCTCAAAGAGCATTTGGAATAGAACCTAGCCATTAAGTACCTATGTTTCAAAGCATCTCAGTACTGGTTTATCTGCAGGCCACTTCAATTCACTGCTGTGTGGGCACAGGTATCTACTCCTGGTGGATTCTCTTAACACAGTTTATGTTTTAGACATAGTTAATTTGTCAAAATAACTTGAAGGATTAGAATAATGCTATGCTCTTCGAGAAGCAATTTATTTTTGTTTCTGGAAGGCAGCTAGGATCACTAACAGTCTTGGATCATTTAAGTCCAGTGAAGAATTAGGTTGAACTGAAGCTCAATTTCTTATGCAGTTTTGTAAACACTAATCCAATTTTTGGAGCGGCCATGGTACATTTTGTAATTTACTATTTTCCTGAAGTGGAGCTCTTCTCAACTCTGCAGTCTTCGTGGTCTATTAAGACATCCCTTCTTTGGGTAGAATCTTGAGCTCTAACCTTTATTTCTCTAAGTCCTCTGGGAAGATCCCAGTGCCACAGTAGAGTTTGGCAAGCTACCCATGGTGTATTCAATATGCCAAAAACGGGAACAATAATGGAGCTCATTCCCAATGAATGGAGACGGTACTGGGCCCGCTCGAGCAAATCCATGAACAATAGAAGATAAGTGATATGCGTGATACAAGTGAAACTCTAATTATTGACTACCTGATTTAAAAATGAAATACAGAAATATCATTCTTTTGTATATAAATAAGTTGTGACTCCCAAGAAGCATAAACATATATATAATATGTATAATATATATAAAATATATACTTAGAAGCTTACATATATACATATGTATACTGTGAGAATTAACCATGTGATTCAAGAAAATCACAATTCATAAACTTCACTCATATATATACAAATGATAATTATAAGAAATAAATTACTTCCTTTGATCTGTCATATTTCCTTCTATTCTATCTTAAATGCTCTTTTTTCTGACTTTTTTTTTGTAGGATTGAATGTTTCTCCACCTGTTCTACTAAAAAGGTACAGAACAATACTGGTCTCTTTTGGATTCCTCCTTAAAACTAAGTTAACATCTAATCTATATTTTATCCTGCCTAATATGAGCCATTATCTGTTTTTACAGAAAGTTTTCATATTTAAATGTTTATTGAGGACAAATTACTGAAAGAGATAAGAATTACCAAATGGAAGGAGGCAGCAAGAATAAAGTCTGCAGCACTCAAATAGCCCCACTTCAAAAGCACTCTCAGAGAAGCCAGAGAGAGAGAGAGAGAGAGAGAGAGAGAGAGAGTACATTGGTCAGTGGCTTGCCTTGCATGCTGCTGGTCTCAGTTCAATCCGTGGTACCAAACGTGGTCATGAGTAAGCCCTGAGAACAGTCGATGTGGCCCAAACAGTTCCCCCAACCCCCTCCAGGGAACTAAAGAAAACAAAGCAAAATCTTCCCTGATTTACAAGGAACAGAGAGCTGAATAGTCACAAGAACAATGTTTCTGTGCTAATTATAAAGGTAAGCTAGTTCAAGTTTACAAAAAAAAAAAGCGATGTTAACATATCACCCGCATCATTTGGAATTTGGGTTTCAAATACACAGAATTATTTTTTTCTCTAAAATCTACAACTATGACTTTAATTCATAATATGGATTTGAAATGTGTTTTGTTGTATGTCAGGGGCATTTATGAATTATGACTAATCCAGTGTTTAGTAAATTCTTACTGGTGTTCATTAGAAGCTAGGTATTATGTTAGGTGTTAGAGAAAATTCAATGAATAGATCAAATAGAGTTTTGAGTGACATTTGTTTACAATTTTATGTCAGATCATTTTGGTTTTTAACTAAGTGTTTTGGCTTCCTTAATATTATAGTTTATTAAACATAAAATGTACTAAAAGTATATTTTAGTATGATTTGCTGTCTCTATTGCAGTTATTATTTCCTCAGTAACTTCCACAAGACAACTTTGATACACAAACAACACTCAATAAATCTTAGCTTATTAAGTAGGGTTACATAAAAACTCAATAAATGTTATAAGGAAAGGTTAGAAGAAAGATGAAGTTCAGAAAGCCGTGATTAAATTCTTATTACTGAATATAACATTGTGTCTTGAGAAATAGGGAAAGGAGTTAAGACAAATGAAGGCAAAACAATGAAATCTGATTATGAATTCTAACTTTCGCCATTTTCCCTTGCTATTTTTCAAAATTTTCTGGGTTTACAAAGGTTAATTTATAAGATGAGAAAAATAAAATAACTTTCTATGTCACTGAATGTTTGGATGAAATAAAATAACATGTAAACAAGTTGTAAAAATAATATGACATGTGGGCTGGAGAGCTAGTACAGCAGGTGGTGATGGGGGTGGGTGGGTGGGGTTTTACCTTGCATGTGGTTGACCTCAGTTTTAATCCCTGGCACCCCATATTACCTCTGAGCCCTGCTGGATACAATGCCTGAGTGTACAGGCAGGAATAAGCCATGAGCACTGCCAAATGTAGCCCAAAATTCAGAAACTAAAATAAAACGAAAGATACCAAATGTAGTGAATAGTAAGACATATGCTGAATATAATTCAAGCTTTTTATTATCAATCCATTTTCCAACTGGATAACTAAGCTACTTTACAAAGAGCTAATCTCTTATTAAGAAATCTAACCCAGCAAATGTTCAGTCCTTATTAAATGGAAATTATGAAGTCTGTATTTTTTTTCTGAGAAGGTAAATACAAAGGGATATCTAAAGGAGAAAAAGATGATGCTTTCAGGGTTGGGAAATATGCTTAGTTGTTTGGGAAATGGTCCATGCTTGTGAAAATCTGTGCCATCTCTGTCATCACCATAGCAACAAGCTCTGATGTAACAAACAGAGAGACTTGATGGATAAATCAAAAATAGCTCAGAGATATGGAAATAGGAATTCATAAAGTTACTAGAAAAGCAAAAAAAAATGTTTGTATATGAATGTTTTCTTTTTTGCCCTAGTCTTAATGTGAAATTCTTCTTTAAAATTGGCTTTTTAGTGTTAAAGCCATCTATTCTTATTTCCTCATTTAAAAAGCTGGTAGTTACAGAGTACAGCATTTTCAGAAATCAGAAATATAGCAAACTTATAATTCCTGGCTCACTTATAAAGGATATGTGCTTTCTAAGATAAAATGCCATTCTTATGGTCCAGCTGTGGTCCAAGAGCATAATTGCCAGGCTGATTTTCATCCCCCTTTCTTCTTTGGTTCCCAAGAACAGTTGGATCACTAAGTAGACAGTGTTTTATATTCTGCTAGCATTATCCACCTTAGTGAATTCAATGTTCATTTAAATATTTATTTGTGTTTGGGGAGCCATACTCAGTGAAGCTCAAGGCTTACTCCTGCTCTGCACTCAGACTTGGAAGACAATATATGTTGAGGATCTAACCCAGGTCAGTAACATGCAAGGCAAACGCCCCAGCTGCTGTACTATCACTCTGGTTAAAATTTTTAATGTATTGATTAAAATGTAAAACAAATGGAGATCACAAAAATGCAAGCTAATTCCAGGAGATTGTGCTTAGGAGACTGGATTTGTATGTATGGTTTTGATCATGTTATCCTAAAAGCACTTTACCAGATAGGCTCTTTTATTATGCCTGATTTACAAGGAACAGAACGCTAAAGTAACTTTCTTCAGAATATACAGCTGGTAATGTGAACTTTACTGTATTTTTCTCTAGTCAGTGACAATTTAATTGGCTTATTATTTAGAGGAATAACATCTCAGAATTATGATAGGTTATATAGTAAGAAATAAACTATTTCTGTCATGATAAAAGCTTTGAAACTTGAGTAGGCATAGAGTTACAAATAAAGAATATTCTTAAAGATATACAAGGAGAAAGATGCAGAATTTTGGTGTAGACACTATCTTTCTATTATACTTTGTAATAGCATCGATAGCTAGCATTTATAAAACACTTGTCAATGTGCTAGATAATATTATGAATGTACAGGTATTTTTCTCATACTCAGTTGTCACAGTAATCAGTTTTGTCAGAGGTGCCATTTAATTTTGAAGGAGAACAATGGAGAAAAAGGAGTTTTTAGTGAAATGCAGAATTGTTCAATAAAGTTAGGTTTTCAACTAAGGTTCAGAGTTTTGGGAGGGTCTCCCCAAACAGTGCTCAGGAGGCCTCAGGCCTCCACCTGTGATTCTCAGCAAATATGGACAAGATTCAAAGCAAAAACCTATGAATGTTGTGCATCTGGGGCCCTGTGGTGCCACGGATTACCCAGCTTACCACAGCAGTTCTGGAGACTTCCAGAGCCACATGTGGGTGCTCCATACCTTCAGCATTGCACCAGGCAATCAAATATGGGTAGGATTTGCATGCACCCTAAACTTTGTACTATCTCCTAGTTGATAATTATTAAGTTCATAGTGATTGGGTTCATGAAGCCCTAACCAAACAGGGTGTTCAAACTCAATACATCAAGAATCTTTATGATCTGTATTACGGATTCACCACCAGGATCTTACCACTCTACAAGGAAGTGATAGTTGATGTAAAAAGACGGGTTTGGCAGGTGATACCATTTCACTGAAACTCTTCAGCACCACCCTGGAGAACATCATGTGATAATTAGAATGGGAGGGAATGGGAGTGAAGATAGACTGTCAGCAACAACTACCCACCTTCCGCTTTGCTAATGACATCATTCTAATAACACCAAACATTAACCAAGCGGCACAAATGCTGGCTGACTTCGACCGAGAATGTGGAAAGATAGTTCTACAGCTGAATCTAAAAAGAAAACAATGTTTATGAAGAATGAACTAGTTCCAGAGGCCCCATTCACTCTCAATGGAACAAACATCTCTGAATGCAGCAGTTATGTGTACCTAGATGGAGAGCTCAACATGACAAATGACCTAGCACCTGAGCTGTGCAGGAGGAAAAGAGTGGCGTAGATCGCTTTCAAGAGCGTTGAAGAAATAGCTAAAATACAAAGAACCTCTAGCTCCTGGCACATCTATTTGACTCCATCATTCTCCCCGCATTAACATACGCCTCAGAGTTCTGGGCCCTATGAAAGCAGGATGAGACTGCTATTTTGGTCTCCCAATGAGGAACTGAAAGAGCTATGCTTGGAATATCACGCCTCACTCAAATGAAAGAAGAAATCCCGGAGTTCCAACCTCCATCGACAATCCAGAGTCAGGGAGCGCTGTCTCATTTGCCAAGGCATCGAAAATCAGATGGGCTGGACATGTAATGTGACTTGGAGATGACTGCTAGACTAGAGCCGTTACTGACTGGATTCCAGTCAAAATATCACGTGGCCGCCCAACTACATAATTATCAGACTTCATTGTCAAGACCCTGAATGAATGGTTTGAGGCTGTTCATATTCCTGAAGCAAGCAGATGCCATTGGGATACACTGGCACATGACAGGGACAAATGGAAACATTACTGGTTCCCGCTCAAGCAAATTGACAAATAATAGGATGTCAAGTTATCAAGTGATCAAGTTGTAGGGTATCCAGGGTTTCAACCATAGACTTTACTTCTAATGCCTAAAAATCCTTCAAATGAATGAATAAAATACACTTACAGAAGTCCAAGAGTGCTTCTGGAGTGTATTTGATCCAAGTAAATTGGGTGGATGGATATAGCTGATGGATATACATCCATTGAGTGAATGAATGGAGAAATACTGCTTGTTTGCCTTGAAATAATAACTTACCTTTTCCTTGTGTGGTTTTACTGCATAAAATTCTCAGAAGTTACATCAAAATATTTCGATGATTTTCAAATAAAATGAACAAATTTTATTTGTTCATTTAAAAATCATTTAACAAGTGTGGGACAGGTGCTGGAACACTGTATGACTGAAACCCAATCATGAACATCTTTGTAATTGTATATCTCATGGTGGTGCAATAAAATGGAATAAAATCATTTAATTACTTCTTTAGAAAATTTAATACTGACACTCACAAATAAAGTCAAATAATAAAGATGTAAAGATGAGAAAAACATTTTCTTGCCTCCAAACTTCTCATTGTAAAATAATAAATGACAAAATTAGGCCTGTAGAAAAGTTCATTTAAAAAACTGGCCATTGTTGAGGAAGAATAGTCAAACAGAAAGTAGTATCTAGCAAAATCTTAAAAAATTAATAGAATTATTTCAGGTGTACAAGGTGCTTTAATTCATTGCATATTTTAACCATGGAGAAAAGATAACACTTTAAGGTATTAATTACTATATGGAGAGAAAAAATAATTGCCTTATTTGAAACTAGCCATTCCCTGTAAGAAAAACTGCTAATTTTTAATTAAATTAGCGTTGTCAATTTAAAACCATATTTTTTGTATTTTCAAGAAGATATACACTTGCAAGACCATTTGGGATATTATGGATCTATTGCAAAATTTGATATCAGTTTTTTCTATGTGTCATTCTTATAGGCACTTATCTAATGTTTTACTAAGCACTTTTAGGATTGTTTGTTATACATATTGAAAATATAATTATTTTAATTGGGAAGATAGAAAGTTCAAGATTTACTCAACCATTATAACTGAGCAAATTGACCATTTATGAAAATAAATATCATTTAATCTTTTTAAATATTCTTAAACAAGTTTTTATTTCTGGTCTTCTTTAGGCAGGCTTTTTAGAAATAATAATAGTTTATCACCCAGCCAGTGAAACAGTGAAAGTATATGAAATAGTTTTCCTTTCCAATCTGAGGGAAACCTACTTTCTTGCTTGTTTGCTTGCTTGCTTGCTTGCTTGCTTGCTTGCTTCCTTCCTTCCTTCCTTCCTTCCTTCCTTCCTTTCTTCCTTCCTCTTCCTTCCTTTCTTTCTTTCTTCCTTTCTTCCTTTCTTTCTTTCTTCCTTCCTTCCTTCTTTCCTTCATTCTTTCCTTTCCTTCATTCCTTCTTTTCTTTCTTTCCTTCCTTCCTTGTTTCTTTCTCTCTCTCTCTCTCTCTCTCTCTCTTTCTTTTCTTTCTTTCTTTCTTTCTTTCTTTCTCTTTTCTCTTTTTTCTCTTTCTTCTTCTATCCTTTGTCTGGGGGAAGGACATATCTAGCAGTGCTCAAAGGGATTAATCCTGGCTCTGTACTTAGAAATTACTACTGATAGTGTTTTGGACCAAATGAAATGCCAGGGATAAAAGTGTAGAAGGTCAGCAGTATAGAAGGCAAGGTACCCACCCACTGGGCACTGTCTTTTTTTTCGTCCAAACAGAGCAGCAGTTCAGTACTGTGTCCTTGGATACAGTGCCTGCCCAAATCCTTCTAAACCAGGGATTACCCAGGCACCCAGAAATTTTAGGGGTCCATTGAATGGTCAGGGATCAAACTGATGGCTGCTGCAAGACAGATATGATTCTTTACTCCTGTACTATCTCGCTACCCTCTCTATTGATGTTTTCTTCAATCTTTATGGGCATATGTGAAATTTTTCATTTACTTAACATTAAGCTTGTTCCAATTTTCCACTTTGTCCTCAAAACTCTTCCATTTGTCCCTTTGTTACTAACGTGATTTTATTATAAATTGTTTCATTGATATTCCTTTGTCTACACATGAATATTGATATGTTAATTTTCCCAACATTTATGACTAGTCGGCTGATGACTAAATTCTAATGTCAAAGCATTTTTTCCGAATTGTTGCTTTAACTGCCATTACATTTTTAAAAGATATTTTATGATACCGTCATGAGATGTTCAGTTACAAAGATGTTCATAAGATGTTCATATTTGGGGTTTTGGTCATACAATGTTCCAGCACCCATCCCCTCCACCAGTGCCCATTCCTCACCACAATGTCCCCCGATTCCCTCCCCCTCCTCCAGCCTGCCTCTGTGGCAGGTTCTTAAATTCTTTCTCTTTCTCTCCCTCTTTCTCTTTTCCTTCCCTTCCACGTTGTAGATTACCATACATACATTAAGAGGTTGTCATGTGTATCTTTTTGCTTGTATTTCATGCTCAGTTCTAGGTTGGTATCAGCACTTTATTAGCACACTGTTCCATTCTCTGTCTTACCTAGCCCCTGACTTCCACACACTTGTGATAATTTCCAACCCTTGACAAGAACTACTGTTCCATGCTTTGCCTGACCTTGGATTTTGGTATCATAATATGTACATATATATATATATATATATATATATATTTATGTTATGCAAATAAATGCAGTCATTCTATATCTGTCTCTCTTTGTGACTAATTTCACTCAATATGATCCTCTCCATGTCCATCCATTTATAGGCAAATTTCATGACTTCATTTTTTCTGACATCTGCATAGTATTCCATTGTTACATGTACCAAAGTTTCTTTATCCAGTCATTGATTCTCCGGACACTTTGGTTGTTTCCAGATTCTGGCTATTTTGGAAAGGTGTTTCCACTGTGTATTTTTGGCTTCCCAGGGTATATTCCCAGGAGTGGTATGGCTGGGTCAAATGGGGAGTTCAATGTCTAGTCTTTGGAGGAATGACCATGTTGCTTTCCAGAAAGGCTGTGCTAGTTGACATTCCCACCAACAAAGGATGAGAGTCCCTTTATCCCTGCATCCCTGCCAGCATTTGTTGTTCTTGCTCTTCAGTATATGTGCCAGTCTCTGTGGTGTGAGATGATATCTCATTGTTTTGATTTTCATCTCTCTCTATGACTAATGATGTTGAGCATTTTTTCATATGTCTTTTGGCCGTTTGAACTTCTTCCTTGTCGAAGTTTCTGTTCCTTTCTTTTCCCCAGTTTTTGATGGGGTTGGCTATTTTCTTCTTGTAAAGTCTACCAGTGCTTGATATATCCTGGATATTAACCCCTTATCACATGGGTATTGGGTGATTATTCTTTCCCATTCTGTGGACTGTCTTTGTATCTTGGTCATTGTTTCTTTTGAGGTGCAGAAGCTTTTAGCTTCATGTAGTCCCACATGATAATCTTTTCTTTTTTAGTTGTTTTGTTAGTGGCGTTTCTTTGAAGATGTCCTTAGCTTCAATGTCGTGGAGGGTTTTTCCTATGTTTTCTTCAATGTACTTTATGGATTCAGGTCTGATATTGAGATCTTTAATCCATTTTTTATCTGATTTTTGTACATGGTGTTAGACAGAGGTCCAAGTTCATTTTTTACATGTAGCTGCCCAGTTTTCCCAGCACCACTTAATGAAGAGGCTTTCCTTGCTCCATTCCATACTTTTTGCTCCTTTATCAAAGATTAATTGTTCATGTATTTGAGGTTGGTTGTCAGGATACTCAACTCTATTCCATAGATCCACAAGTCTGTTTTTTATTCCAATACCATGCTGTTTTAATTACCACTGCTTTGTAGTAGAGTTTGAAGTTGGGAAAGGTGATGCCTCCCATCTTCTTTTTCCCAAGGATTGCCTTAGCTACCATGGGGGGTTTATTATTCCATACAAATTTCAAAAGTGTTTGGTCAATTTCTTTGAAGAATGTCATGGCTATCCTTACAGGAATGGCATTGAATCTGTGTAAAGCTCTAGGGAGTATTACTATTTTTTTTTTGCTTTTTGGTCATGCCCGGCAATGCTCATGGGTTTCTCCTGGTTCTGCACTCAGGAATTACTCCCTGGCGATGCTCGGGCAACCTATATGGGGATGCCGGGGGATCAAACCCGGGCTGTCACAGGCAGGCCACGTGCAAGGCAAACCCCCTACCCGCTGGGCTATTGCTTCGCCCAGGAGTATTACCATTTTGACCACGTTGATTCTCCTGATCCATGAGCAGGGAATGTGTTTCCATTTCCTTGTGTCCTCTTTTATTTCTTGAAGTAATGTTTTGTAGTTCTCTTTGTAGAGGTCCTTTACGTTCTTTGTCAAACTGATTCCTAGGTATTTAATTTTTCTGTGGCACAATTGTGAATGGGATCATTTTCTTTATGTCTCTTTCCTCTCTTTCATTTTCTGTATATAGGAAAGCCACCGACTTTTGGGTATTGATTTTCTACCCTGCTACTCTACTATAAGCATCTGTTGTTTCTAGACGTTTTTGGTAGAGAGTTTAGGGCTCTCTAGGTATAATATCATATCATCTGCGAATAGTGATAACTTGACTCTTTCCTTGCCTATCTGGATGCCCTTAATGTCATTTTCTTCTCTGATTGCTATGACAAGTACTTCTAGTACTATATTGAATAAAAGAGGTGAGAGGGAGCATCCTTGTCTTGTCCCTGATCTTAGGGGAAGGATTTCAATTTTTCTCTGTTGCTGTGGACTTTTGGCAGATTGCTGTAACTATCTTGAGGAAGGTTCCTCAATTCCCATTTTTGGAGGGTTTTAATCATGAACAGGTGGAGGAGATTGTCAAATGCTTTCTCTGCGCTCTATCGATGGGATCATGTGGTTTTTATTTTTTCTCTTATTGATATGATGTATTATGTTGATTGCCTTGCAAATGTTGAACCATCCTTGCATTCTCGGGATGAATCCTACTTGGTCATGATGTATAATCATTTTGATGAGTCTTTGGATTCTGTTTGCTAGTGTTTTGTTGAAGATCTTAGCATCTGTGTTCATTAGGGAGATCGGTCTATAGTTTTCTTTCTTTGTGTTATCTCTACCTTCTTTGGGTATCAGAGTTATATGTGTCTCCTACAAGCTGTTTGGGGAGTGCTTCTGTTTCTCCTATTTCTTGGAAGAACTTGAAAAGGACTGGCAGTAGGTCCTCCTTAAAGGTTTGATAGAATTCACTAGTGAATCCATATGAATCCTGGGCTTTTGTGTTTGGGAAGACTTTTAATTACTGTTTCAATTTCCTCGATGGTGATAGGCTCATTCAGGTATTGCAGATCTTCTTGTTTCAGCCTTGGGAGGGTTATAGTAGTTCAGGAATTTATCCATTTCTTCTAAGTTCTCATATTTCATGGCATACAGGTTCTCAAAGTAATCTCTGATGATCTTTTGGATTTCTGAACTGCCACTACATTTTATCCAATTACTTCATACAGGTCAATGCTTCTGGCTATTCATTTGTTTAGAATTGACAAATCTTGCCACATAAAAATCAGATTTCCTTTGTCTCTATGTTTTTGTATGTCTGAGTAAATGAGCTTGAGGCAAAAAGTCATAAACATCTTAGATGTTTCCAAATTTAAGTTTAAAAAATGATTTAGTGATAAGGCATTCCAGAGACTTCATTTTATTTTTCTTTACTTGGACAGGAGCAGGCAGGGTTATTGGGCCACACCTGGCTATGCTCAGAGGCTACTCCTGACTCTGTGCTATGGGTCCACTTAATCGTGCTCATGGGACCAAGTATGGTGCTGGCAATCAAACTGCATCAATAACATGCAAGACAAAGGCCTTAACCTTTCAACTACCTCTTTTGCCTCTTCTTTCTTCCTTCATTTTAATGCAGAGCATAGTAAGTCCAGAGCCTCAGCACAAGGGAGAAAACCAAGAAGTTGGGATCATAAGCTTTAAGCTGCACTTTAAATGCCCAGGGCTCCCCAAAAGATCTGATGAATCAAGTAGGATGGTGGTTTATGACATGTAGACTTTTCAGTCTTGGTTTTTTTTTTTTTTGGGTCACACCGGCAATGCTCAGGGGTTTCTCCTGGCTCTGCACTCAGGAATTACTCCTGACAGTGCTCGGGGACCATATGGAATGTCGGGGATTGAACCTGGGCCAGCATGGGCCAGCCACGTGCAAGGCAAATGCCCTACCTGCTGGACTATTGCTCCAGCCCCGACTTTCAGTCTTAGAGAACTTTTCCCGAAAACACTGTATGGTCTGGTGTATAACAGTATTTCTAGTTTGCCTTGTTCTTTCCACTAGATTGTAAGGAAGTAGATTACATTTCAAACAGATATTTTCAGTTCTGAAGTACTTTGCAAGTTAGAAAATAAAAGGCATAAAGATATTAGGTTCTCTCTTTTAGTTTTGTGGAGGTCATACCTGGTGGCTTGGAAAATTTAATAGGAATCAAGCTAGAGATGAAGTCCAGGATGTTGCATATGCAATGTATAAACTCTACCATTTGAGACATAGTCCTCAATCCAAAGATAATAGTTTCTTAAAAGTAATTCCCAAGATAATAAATTTTAGGATTTAATAAATAGTAGGAAAATGATAGGATGACTCAGAAGTTATTAAACTTTACTCCTTTGTTCAAGAAACTTACTTTTATCTCCCTTTCTGATAATGATTTCAGGACCTAGAGAATAAAACTCTGTTGAAGGGTGTGGTGGATTTTCTCTACAAAGGACCATTTTGATATTTATAGCATCATTTGGGGTCATACAATGTAAAAGAGATGGGCCATGGACAATTATTCCACCAATTATCTGGGTGAGACTACAAAAGTCTCATGGATCAAACCTTCCCCCATACTTACAGAACATGCCCCTCTTCAGCAACATTTTGCTATCATGTCCTTAAATATTTTCCTCTCCCCTTTCAAGTTCTATCATTTCAACAAGAAATTTGAAGTGATTTTTCTTTTCTTTTTGGGTCACACCCAGCGATGCTCAGGGGTTACTCCTGGCTCTGCACTCAGGAATTCCTCCTGACGGTACTGGGGGACCATATGGGATGCCGGGGATCGAACCCAGGCTGGCACAGTCCAGCCGCATGAAGTCAAACGCCCTACCCGCTGGACTACTGCTCTGGCCTCTGAAGTGATTTTAATCTTATTCTTTCCATTTTTCCATAATACTTAGAAAATTAATTTTTTATCTAAAAAGACCAGCTTAATTCTTCATAATGCAAACACTTAACAATGAAAGTGTTAGCCAATATTTCCCATGTTTTCCCTTTGAGACTCAGAGTAAAATAATGTTCTTACAAATGGGTATTTTAACTTTCTGCTCTTGCCCAGAGTACTTACTTTTACTTTCTGTTTCTGAGATGTAAAATATTTATTCAATTTATCTTCCTCTGTAGCCCCTCCTAAAACTGTAGACCCTAGCTTCACATACCATCCCCAATGGCTATAGTACCAAGAAATGTACTTTCTCTCCTCCGAGTAGTTTCTCTTAGGTGCATAATTTCTTTCATTCTTAGTATTTGGGCAGTGATAAGGTATTTGGGTAGCTCTTTCATAGTCTATAGTATACAGTATCTCACAGGAGGATGCAAGGAAAGAGTTAATGGAGAGAGAGAGAGAAAGAGAGAGAGAAATAGCTTTATACTTGATTCTAGGCAACAGTTGTAGTGGGAACAGAAATAGATAAGTTTGAGTTTAAGGGAGAAACTCAATTTTAAGTTTGATAGGCTACCTGCTGCTAGAGTAAACAGGGCATGAATCTGAATATAACTTTACTTTGGGGATGTGTCCCAGAAATATATCTGAGATATTAAAACCAATCTGGAACTCACAGAATAAGCTGTGCAATGCATTCATTTAGCCACATCAAAGGAGTAACTGAGCAAGCCATGTCTGTCCAACATGTTTTCTTATTTTTCCAGTATTCACCAAGTACATAATACATATGTATGAACAAAAATGCACACATACAGCTGCCCTCTAGTAATCATGATGATTGCCTTATAATTTGCTGCCTTGATGCAGACAGAAGTGTTTCAAAAAGAAACTATTAGCTATTTTACATATTAAGACAAGTGAGTGAGTGAGAGCTGATACCACATTCCTTAAGAGGAAAGTTCTCAGGGGTAAGTTTGAAGGCAAAAGTGTACAGAGGAGTCAGTCACAAAAAATTCTCAAAATTCACTTGAGATTCATTTGGAGTTTCGTGGTTTTTTTTGTGGTGTTGATTAAATTCAGGTCTTACAGGCCAGATTTAAAAAGGCAATTCAGCCTCAAAAACCAGTATAAAATTTTCTACATTGTTGGATAAGAACCTAAAACTTTCATTCTTTTTTTTTAAAGTTTTTTTTTTATTATAATGAAAGAAGGCAGCGATACCTCCCCAACCAGGGTAGGTCTACTCATGGAAAGTTACCAATTTAGGGCCCTAAGTGACCTTTTCATCCTGCTATCTACAAAAGGCCCAGAACAAATTCCTGTTAGAGGTTGGGAGACCCCCCGCCCAGAACCTGCTATCTGGCCTGAATTGCATTCCTGCACATACGCATAGCTGTTGCTGACCTGCAACCCCCACTTATGTGCCTAGCCGCACCAAATATAGAAAGAAGTATTGAGTGTGACCCGATTGGTAGGTGATGGTAACATGTTACAAAGTAATTGGCTGCCTGTGGGCAGACCTTGATGTAATGTTTTAAATCTATTGGATGGTTATGTGCGGGCTTCTCTGTAGTGGTGGGAATTATCTCTTAAAAGATCCTCCCCTGAAATGGCTCGGGGCTCTTAGCCGCTGACTGCTTGTGGTCATGCTATGGGCCGGGTATACTGGAATAAAACCCTTGCACTTGCATAGGTCTGGTCTCTCAGAGTTTTCCTTGATAGGTGCGGCGTTCCGAGGGCTCCCAGTCAGTCACCCCATCAGGTGGCCAACCCTTTCAATACCACCTTGAGATATACAATTACAAGGATGGTCAGGCTTTGATTTCAGTCATACAGTGTTCAAGTACACATTCCTCCACCTGTGCCCACTTCCCATCACCAATGTTCCATGATTCCCTCCCTCCTCCACCAGCCTACCTCTATGGCAGTCACTTTGCCTTCTCTCTCTCTCTCTCTCTCTCTCTCTCTCTCTCTCTCTCTCTCTCCCCCGTCCCTTCTCTTACACTTGTGACTTGCAATACATACATTTAGAGGCTATCATGTATATCAAAACTTTTTTCTTTCATGTTCTAACTTTAGGGTCAGCAAGAGGCTAAAACTGTGGCTAAAAGTCAACCTCAAGTATAAAAGGATATTGAGATAGTGATAGAGATAACTGTCAGAGACTTGGCAGAACTTTTTGAAAGATGGTTTATCTCAGGTTGCTTATATTATCAAGTACCAGCCCAATTAGTGACTTAAAAATACAATGATTAATTAAAAGATCCAGAGACAGTGGTCAGCAAAGCTTCTTGGGTGGTGATGGAAATCATCAAGTAATTGTCAAAGTGACCTTCTGGGTACAAGTTTCTTTTGTGTATTTCCTAGTGTTCCCTGACGTAAAAGAATGCAGTCCTATGAAAGCATTGACTGGAAAGCTAGGAAGAGGAGAGGAGCCATCAGAAACTGTTGGAAATACTGCATAGGGATTATGGGTGGTCACAGAGGTTGCTGAAATGAGGTGAGTGATAATAACAGCAACAGAGGTTGCTGAAATGAGGAGAGTGATAACAATTTGCAGTATTATCCAGCGTTATTTTTCCCCCTACAACCTAGTCCACAAAGTTAATCACATGTAGAGGGCAAGTGAAATGATGAGCATTCTGGTGGCCAAGATGTTGCTGCATTGTGGGCAGAGACCTTTGCTCCCCAGATGAATTGCAAGCAGTTTTTCTTTGGTGTACAGATGCAGTGATTCAAAATCTGAATCGCATATTGTGCCAGTCATGCTTCTGGAAGGCCAGTGTGGAACTAGGTGGCCACTTGGTGCAGATGCACTCAACTGAGAGACCTTCATTATGGAACTCTCTGTGATTCTATCCTGCTATTAGCATCTGTCTCCTCTTTCCAGGGGAATGATAATGATAATAGATACACAGTCTGAACAGGTGCTAAAAACAATGGCTATAAACCCACAGCATCTCCTATTCAGCTAACCTCACCACGAAAACACACATTTGGCAGAGTGTAAACTCTTTGCCAGTGTGAATTCCGGAGCTTGCTTTCTATTGTTGAGACTTATTACATGTCCTTGACTTTAAGAAGTGTTTACAGTTTTAAAAAGGTTATTTATGAATGTTTCATTTCAATTTCACAATAATTCTGTGAGGTGGATACTATGATTTTCTCGTTATTCTGATGATGTCTTAGCATGCCTCTTTTTGTGTGTGTGGGGTTGTTTCAATAAACAAACGCTGCTTAGATCTATAACCTCTATGCTGGACTGAAGAATATCCTGGTCAGACTGCCCACATAAACATCTTCCTCCTAATTCCTGGAACCTGTGAATTTGATAGAGAAATAGTGAAAAGGAATTAAGGTTGCAGATGGAATTAAGAGAGCCAATCAGTTTCTAATCTCTTAAAGTATGGAGTTTATCTGGAACTATCCAGGGATCTTCTTGTAAACATAGAGATCTGAAAAGTAACAGAGCTGTGATCTTGTCCAAGGAGGACTAGGGTCTGTTCTGTCTGGCTTTGATAAATGAAAGAATGGGATGAAGCTCCAACTGATTTGGCCTGAAGAAACTGGAAAAGTCAAGGAAAGAGATTCTCTTTTACATCTTCCAGAGAATAGTATAGTATTATTTTAGCCCTGTTAAAGATATTGAAATTCTGGGGGCCAGAGCGATAGCCCAGGGTGGGGCGTTTGCCTTGCACCTGGCCGCCTGTGCCAGCCTCGGTTCTATCCCATCGCATATGGTCCCCTGAGCACTGCCAGGAGTAATTCCTGAGTTCAGAGCCAGGAGTAACCCCTGAGCATCGCCGGGTGTGACCCAAAAAAACAAAACAAAAAAAGATATTGAAATTCTGACCTGCAAACATGTAAAACATCTGTTCTCATTTTTGTTTTGGGTTTTTTTGTCTTTGTTTTTTGGTCACACCTGGTGATGCTCAGGGGTTATTTCTGGCTCTGAACTCAAAATTACTGCTGACAGTGCTCAGGGGGGCTATATGGGATGCCAGGGATTGAATCCTGGATAGCTGTGTGCAAGGCAAATGTCCTACCTGCTCTAATATCATTCTGGATCCTATTTTTGCTTGTTGTTTTATAGCAGTAATTTTCATCCTTGCAAGCCTGTGCATTCATTACTTTACTCTGGTAATGCTCAGAGACTATAGTAGAAGGTGGGGTATGCAGGGCTGGAAATCAAACTCAGGGATTAGCACATGTTGGGTGTGTGTTCATCCACATACATGGACCCCATGAGCACTGTTTTCATGACTAAAACTGAGGAAATCTTTTGCAACATACTTTGAAAAGCAATAATTATATATTTTCATGCAAATACATATCTCATTATAATGTAATATCTTAATTGACAATTTTGCTCTTGTAGGTGAAATATCTCATTTTGAATTTTCTAATGCTTTTAGTAGATTGCTTTCATCACAATTTGCATTTCTTTTTAATTGTAAGGATTAGAAACATAAAGGTAGAAGATACAATAACACATCTGGGCTTTTGAGGCTATTAGTATAGGAAAAACCAATGGCCATGACACTAAACAGGTCTAGACCAGTTTTCCTTTGTTTTGTTTTAAAAAATTCTTGGCTCGCTCTCATTATTTCTTGCTACTGGCTGTTTATAAGTTTTAATCAGTCACTCATGATAATGCTTATAAGCTGTTAAAATAGACTTAGAGTACACATAGTTGCAGTTTTTAAGTACTGTGTCATATTTATTCATAGAGTCTATACATATACATATACAATACATGCACAGACAAATTATTGTGGTTGGTTTATCAAAAGATAGAAAATAATGCGTACATCTGGAGCTAGGGTGGAGGCGCTGTTACTTTGATTACAGCTGGACCTAGGGTGGAAAACACGAAGGCCACTTTAGCCAATTATCAACAGGTAGCCAATTAGAAAGGGTGTGCCAGGGAGTGGGATTTGAAAATGGAGCCCTAGGCTCTCTTCCTCTCAAAGAAGAAGAAGCAGAAGACAGAGAGGGGGCCACCCTTGCTGGCTCTCTCCCTTCCTCTCCTGGCTTGCTCACTCTCCTGCCAGCTCCCTCTCACTCACCAGATCAGGTAGGGTGAAGCTGAATGGGTAGTCGTACACTGGACCAGGCTGCATTGGAGACAGAGCTGGCACATCGTCCACGTGTGGCAGAGAGGCATAGGTGGATGCCTCACCATCTCTGTATCTCCTATATCTCCTATGTATCTCCACCGATACATAGGTGGGTGCCAGTATGGAAATTGGAAGAACCATATCATATTCAGTCACAGTATTTCAGATCTCCAGCCTGGAAGAATACAATACAGTGGAAAATTCCAAATATTCCAAGCCTGTTCCATCTCCTCTAACAAGGGAATTTTTTAGCTCAAATGAAAGTTATTATCCTCCATTGGGAAAGCCTCTTTTAATGTCAAGTCTGAAAGATCTTGGTAAAGGTTTTTTCTTTGGACATTTTTACTAACTATGCTGATCAGATTTGTTTAATCCTTGGAAAGAGAAGGTTTTGTTGCAGTTTTGCAGGGCATTATTAGCTGGGGCAATATTCCTATGAAAAGGTTTTAAGTACCATCTCAGTTGTGAGCTACACCTATCAGAAGGTGGAGCACCTGGGCAGGAAGGTTCTAAAGATTTTTTTTTATATTCTGCCTGTATAAGGAGATTAGCTCTTTATTTTCTATCCCTTTTCAAAGGTGTGGTAGAGTCTGCCTGCCTACAGGCAAAGGATCCTGCCATTTGGGTATCAGGTCTAACAGAAAATTTGGGTGAAGCAATTACTTCCAGTATGAAGGTTTTGAAATTTGCCTCTTTGTTTACTAAGGAAGCAACATAAGCACGATGGGTTTTGGTACAAAATTCAATAACTTCTGTTTATGTCCTGGGAAGAAAACTGAAGGATTTGCCTACATATGGGCAAAAGGAAATGCTTGTTTGGGTCTTTGAAGAGAAAAAAAGAATGGTAAAAGGCACATTTGGCCTTTTCAGAAGATTTGCTAAAGTCTCTGCCCTTTTTGAAAGATATGCTAAAGTCTTTCTTTATGTGTGAGAAAAGCCAGAAATGTAGGAGGTATGCTTGAACAAAAAGTACTGGTGTATGATTTAGCTGTGATGAAACAGTTGAGTTTAAAGGTGAACGGGTTCTGTATTTCCTGGCTAGCAGTTTCTAGCATGCCTCAAGGGGAAACAGATGTTAAGATGGGGGTTCCTATCCCTGCTTTTGAATATGGTTGCCAAGGGAGGAGATGAAAGCAGCCTACACGTTCTTGACATGATGGCCTTTGACGGAGACCCCAGATGCAAGGAGAAGGTCACTGTTTGACCCATAGGTCTCAAGCTGAGAGACATCCAAAGAGCGTGGATCTCCAGGTCTAAGTGAGGGTTGTAGGCCCACGCTATCATAGACAAGGTTTTGTGTGGTGCCTGGTAAAGGTAAAGAAATGGATTAGTGGCAGCTCCCAGGCCCTGGGCACTTCGAACCCAAGGTGGCTTCTGAGAGTGGGGGTATGTGTAGTCTTTGGTTTTATGGGAAGGTTCTTGTGGCCTTGCTGTGGAGATGGGTCCTAGGCAGAAGGAGAAGGCTCAGGCTTCGATTGCATTGGGCACAGGGCAGCTCCCAACAGCTGCGGGGCCCACCAGTTTGGTGTCTCTGGAGTCAACCCTTGGGTTTGCTCAGAATTGCAGCATTTGAGCCAGGAGGGCCATAACTGGCCCCAGCTTTGGACTCCCAGGTAGAAGGGGTGTTTGTTCAGGTGAACTTTACAAGCAGCACAAGTTCCCATGAGTACTACGCAGGTTTTCAGACAGTGAAGGTAAAGGCAGTTTGGATCCTGCTCACCATCCCTCATGAAAAACATGTAGAGGCACATAGACCAGTGGTTGAATTCAGGGGTTGAGGAGCTATTTTGTGTATGGTATACATGGAAATGAGCTCTGAACACTGTGCTCATCAGGTCTTGAGCCAGAGAAAACAAAGGAAATTTTTGGCATCAAAGGGTTGTGTCAGTTGGAAATTTGCACGGCAAATTGAGGAAAACTCTGTAAAGTTTTTTCTCAGCTACCCTGAGAGCCCTCAGTCTGGTAAAAAGTGGGCCTCCCAGTTTCTTATCTACATTGTCAGGATCATCTACCAGGAACTTGTCTCAGGCTTTTTGTCATAACCTGTAGTGATTTACCAAGTCCAAGGAAGATTATTCAAAGACTCAGTCTGGTACAGTTTCATCCCTGGGAAAGTGAACTTCCACTTCTGGTCCTGAGACAACACAGTATCTAAAACAAATGGCTTCAGGGCTAGTGGGGGGCATGGTTATTCTCCCATTTGGCAACTTCTTATTGACCCAGGAGGCACAGAGAGGCCTCATTCATGGGTGCTACCCACTCAGCCATTACAGACGCTGAGTCTGGTGAGGGAACAGAAGGCATTGTCATCAGGAAATTTCTGCTTTCATATGTGACGGTCATGAGGCAGGTTAATTTTGCCATCAAAAAGAGTTTTAATTCAGGTTGTGAATCCCAGGCCTACCTCAGATGAAACCAGTGAGCTCTGGGAAATGGAGAAGGGTACTTTACGGTATAAAAGCATCTGCTCCTTGACAGAGCAGAAGTCCTGGGAGAATACTGTTAAAACTTAAGTTTTTCTAACCTCCAGAGGTTTTAATATTTCCGAGTCAGTCTCCAGCTCAACCTATAACAGGTCAGATATTTAGGAGTGATTTTAAATCCAGGAACCAGAACCTTAGGGCCTGAGAGCATTCAGGCTATATCTGACATCCCCACACCAGTAACCAGGAAGAAATTTAGAGCCTTTCTGGGTTTGTCATTTATGGACAAAATGACAGGTCACTGTCATTTATGGATTCTGAAATATGGTGAAATTGCAAAACCCTTTTATGATAGCCTGAGGGATTCAGAGGACATTCTGCTCTTTTGGAGACCAGAACAAAATGCTGACTTTTAGGCCCTACAATGAGCTTTAATGTGAGCCCCAGTTTTGCCTTGCCAGCCGCCAGATAAGCTTTTTAATCTTTATGTCTCCAAGAGGTTAGGAATTGCCTCAGGTGTTCCTAACCCAGGCTTTAGGACCAGAAAAAACAACCACTGGGGTATTTAAGAAGTAGTTAGATCCAGTTGCAGGAGGATGGCCAAGCTGTCTGAGAGCTGCGGCAATACGGTGTTATTGGCACAGGCAGCCTATAAACTGAGTTTGGGAGTAGCACTAACAATCTATACCCCTCACCAAATAATACCACTTCTGGAAGCCAAAGGTAGCCTTTGGATGACAGTCACCTCCTTAAATATCAGGCATTTCTTATAGAAAATCCAGATATGGTTTTAAGCCCTGTAATGACCTGAACCAACCACCTTTTGCAGTACCAGAACCCTCCTGCCAGTAAGAGCATTCTTGTCTGCAACTTTGGAACATATGTATGCCAAGCAGACCTGATTTGGCAGACGATCTTTTTGGAAAATCCAGACTTCATTCTGTTCACAAATGGCAGTTCCTTTATTGAAGAGAGCATATGCAGATTGGGATCATGCCGTGGTAGCTCACAACTCTGTTGGAAAGTGGTGCTTCACCTGCAGGACACTCAGCAAAGCTAACTAAGCTTTGACTAGAACCTTAGAGTTGAGCAAAGGGAAATCAGTCAGTGTGTACATGGACTCTAAGTATGTTTTCTTGGTACTGCATGCCCATGCAGCCATCTGGGAAGCAAAGAGGGTTTTTGACTGCCAAGGACAGTCCCTTAAGTCTGGACATCAGATACTGAAATTACTCAGTGCAGTACATCTGCCCACAAGGGTGGCAGTTATATTTTGTAAAAGCCACCAGAGAGAGGACAGTGACTTCACACACTAGAAACAGGGAGGGCAGATCAGGGAAGCCAAGAAGGCAGCCAAAAGTATGCCAGCAGACGATAAAGTTATGTGCTCTGATCCCAAAAGTTAAGGCACCTGCCCTCCTATACAGAGGAGGAGAGGTCATGGGCAACAGCTAGAGTATACAATGAGAAGGAAGGATAGTTTTGGAAGGGTGACATACTGCATTTTCCCAAACTGCTCCAGTGGAAGGACTACATGACTCTTTGTCATCTAGGGAGGGATAAAACTTCGTCTCCTCAGTCATTCTATCTTTAGTGGAAAGGAGCTGTCTAAGATCATAGAGATAAGTATGTCAGATTTGTAAAATTTGTGCTGGGAAGTAATCCCCAGGGAGCTGTGCTTACTAAGTTGATCAGTAGCACTCAAAGACATGATACATATTCCAGAAAAAGACTGGCAGCTAGACTCTACTCAGTTATCATCACAGGGTGGATTTTAGTATTTCTTGGTGATGGTAGACGCCTTCACTGGGTGGATAGAAATATTTCCGATCGTAATGGAGAAGGCCCAAGAAGTGACTAAGGTACTTCTCAAGAGATAATTCCCTGATTTGGTTTGGATTACCCTGGAGTTTACAGAGTGATAATGGTATTTATTTCACTGCAGAAATAACTCAACAAATAGCAAAAAGATTTAGGGATAAAGTATTTACATTCATCTTGGAGACCTCAATCATCAGGAAAGGTAGAAGGATGAATCAGACCTTGAAAACACAGATCAGGAAGCTATGTCAAGAAACTCTCAGAACTGGAGACAGTTTCTTCCTTTGGCTTTGCTTCATTTGCAATTGCTCTGTCTATAGATTTGAGGCTTAGTCCTTTTGAAGCTCTTCAGGAAGGCCATTTATTCACAAGGAACTGCTTTTTGATTCTGAGTATTCTTCACTATGGAAGCATGCTCTTTCCTTAGCTCTTTTCAACAGACCCTGAAAGAGTTTGGTCAGTAGGTGTTTCAAAGTCCCAAATGTCACGTACACTAATGTTAATTAAAAGTTATAGAGTGGAATTTTCCAGCCAGGACTGCAACTACTTGGAAGGGCCATTCCCAGTCGTCCACTCTACTCACCAGCCATTAAAATTCCAGGAAATCCTATCTGGATGGGTAGTTTCCTTGAAGTCTTTAGTAGGACACTAAAGACTGAAAAACACTGCTCTTTGCCAGTAGAAATAGACTGAATCCAGCTTAAACAACAAGGACAAAAAGCATCAAGCACAACATCTGGAAGATCTGAAATCTCTTCAAGGCTACCAGTTAAGTGTGTTCTTCATGGGGAAATCTGAAAAGGGGGATTTCTCTATATTTTCACCACATTTCTTCAGCCAGGAATACTTTCCCCCAATGTTCCATCTTCTTGAGTGTTTTTCAGTTTTTTTTTGTTTGTTTGTTTAACCTGTCTGTCTTTCCAGAATTCTGGAACCCCAGTGAGCAATCGACCTGCCATCAGAGGAATGGTCTCCTCCACCACTGCTCCAGTTAGGGAAGAAGAATGGTACCCTAGAGGCCCCAGAAGAGACCAGTGCCCATATGTCAGCAGGAAGAAGTTTCCGAAGATGGACCTTCAGCCCAATTCCTAAAAAAATTTAGTGTAACCACTCCTGAGTGGGGAATGATACAGCTGGAGCTAGGGTGGAAAGCACAGGGTTACTTTGATTACAGCTGCAGCAGGGATAGAAAATGTAAGACTGCTTTAGCCAATTATCAACAGGTAGCGAATCATTAAGTGGATGCCTGGGAGTGGGACTTGAAAAGGAGCCCTAGGCGCTCTCTCCTCTCAAAGAAGAAGTAGCAGAAGACAGACAGGGGGCCATTCTTGCTGGCTCTGATCTTCCTCTCTGTCTTGGCTTGCTCCCTCTCTTGCCAGCTCCCTCTCACTCACCAGATCCGGTGAGTGAAGCTGAATGCAAGAGCTGTGGAACAGGCAGTGTTGGAAACAGGACCGGACATCGTCAAGAGGTGGTGAAGAGGCCTGGACATCTGGGAGGGACCTGGAATCATCGGCTTTTTTGCATAATTAACTTCACTTTGTCTGAGTTTTGTATGTTATTCTTTCATGCAATTCTCAAGAACTGACTAGTACAGGAAATCCACTTTCGCGTTAACAATATGACTGTTAAATCAGTATTTCAGTATGTACTTAAATTGTGGGATTCTGTAAGATACATTTGGACGCTAAAACACATGATTTTATATTTTTGTTTGTTTTTATTATTGTTTCTTGGGAACATTTGGCAGCAGGTGCTCAGGATTTATACCTATTTCTGTGCTCAGGGATTATTCCTGGTGATATTCAAGTCGTATGTGGTTCCGCTTCGGACAAAATTGATGAATAACTGGATGTCAAGTGATCAAGTGATTCAAGTCATATGTGGTTCTGTGGATTGAATCCGGGTCTACCACATATGGCAAGTCCCCTACCCACTGTCCTTATAGCTCCATAAGAGAACAGTGATTAGGAAGAGGTGAGGTATGAGGGGAGGCTTGTGGAGGGTGGGCGGGGAACTCTATGCTCAAGAGCTCTGGTGGTGATTTGGAGATTGTATAGTGGTGTTAAAGAACTGGGGTTGGAAGAACATAAGGCAAACACCTTAACAACCCTGCACCATCTCTCCATCTTAAAAAACATGAACTTTTTAAATCAATAGGTTTTGTAGGTGAGGGCTGGAGCTTCTAAAATGCTTATCAGTTTTAGATTCTGAACAGCCTGCATTGCCTAGAGGTGAAAGAGGAACACCAAGGGCAGTTTGAGAGGGAGTCAGGGATATTACAAAGAGTTTTATTCTAAGAAGAGACTATGGATAAAGCAACACAGTTTCAATGAAAATCACTTGACTAGTGTGTGGAGCGGGAGATGGATAGTGTGGGAAGGGCTGATGCCTGTGCAGAGAAGTCCCGTGAGAAAAGATGCTAGGTCCAGCTGTCCAGGCAGCACAGAATGATTTGACTAAGGCTGGAGGAGCTGAACTAGGAGTAAAGGGAGGGACTCGGGATCTATTTTTTTTTGGGGGAGGGATCTATTTTGGAAGCAGAACATTTTATTAAGTTATTAAAGAAAAGGATCATGCCATTTTTTGGACATAATAGTTACAATGTAATGGTCACTATAACCTGGCACATACCATATTAACATACAACAAAGACTGCATAGCATGAAGATTGCTTTGTTGAATTTAAATCAATGCTGATTGCCTTAATTCAGAGTCAAAGTCTAAAATCTGGCCCCAAACAATGTTGGGGACTTGTAAGAATATTTATGCACAACATATGACCTATAGGAAGTACAACTACAGATTCAACTTGTCCTGGGCAGAGAGAGTCCCATGTTGGCCTCTCAAGAAATAAGTGTAGAAACATATATCATGTAAAGCAAGAAAGTTTTTCTATAATGTTAAATTTCAATCTATTTGAGAATCTCTCATTGTTTGCATTAAAAATCAAGTTAGATTTTGAGATAATGATGCATGATTCTTTGACTAGACATCTGTCTCTGAGTATCAGATGCCAGCATTTTGAATAAAAATACCTTCTAACAAATAATTCTCATTTAAGTGTGTTCTTTAATTTTATGTTTTATAGTAATGCTTCTGAGGAAGTCAATTTTTTAATAGACTAAAATCTATATCTGTGCAGAAATTCCTTATTTTTATACCATGGCATAATTCCCTTTGCATATATTTATATCTTTGTATGTCTTTACATTTCCTCCCTATTTTTACCTTATATCTTATCCTGCCTTTGTGAGGATTTGGGATCCACTTCCAAATTAAACACCAAGGTAGAAACAGCTGTCCATTTTGAAGTAGAAGTTATAGGAAATTTAACAAAATGGTAGATTAAACAAATTAAACAAGTTGGTAGATATCATCATTTTCCCTATGTAATAAATATTCCAACTAAGCCAAACATAAAGAACAGCCAAACATAAAGAACAGCTGTCCCCATCCCCACCACATCTAAAATGATAATAAGGGTGATCACAGGAAAGAAAATCTGAAACTCACTATTAATATCTTTAAAAGGCAATTTAGACAGATTTATTAAAAAACAAAAATCACATGACTTACAACAGTACTCTTTGGCAAACTGACACTCATAGAGGAAGTTTTGCTATGTTCTGAGCAATTTAAATAAGTATTAATTCAGTGAAATTAGCCTGGATATATGTGTACATAACAACCAATGGCCAGAAGGTGATAAAAACAGTAAGCACCAGTTGAATGGTCTCTCAGCCTATTGACTAGGAAAACTCAACCTTGACTTCGCCATAGAATTAACCTTAGGATCTTTTAAAAATGCTGAGCACCAACAGTGTTCCTTACCACTGCCACGTATGGCCCCCAAACTAAAATGCTCTAGGGGTTGGAGAGATAGTAAAAAGGGCAGAGTGCTTTTGCCTTGCATGGAGCTACCCTGGGTTTTATCCCTGGAACCCCATTGATCCTCTGAGCTTAAAGCCAGGAGTTAGCCCTGAGCATAGACAGATGGGACCATAAGCAAAATCAAACACACACCCCTCCCCAAAATGTGCTGAATCTCAAGACTATAGCCAATGAAACAGAACGTGGGCTCAGGTATGGTGGCTTCACAGGTTTGAGACTCCCAAGTAGCCTGAAATGCAGCAATGATGGACTTGCTATATTTCATACAAAAGACTCACAGGCAATTGATTTAGGAGCATTCCTCCAACCTTACATTAATCTTAGAGAACTGAAATTTAGAAGTTTCTGGTTAAAAACTTTATTCAGTGAAGAGCATAAGGAAGTTGGCAGTGTTTACTGCTTAATAGTAACCAGGTGTATACCATATAATTGCTGTGAAGAACAGGATAAAAATAATTCACCAACTGAAAAAAACTGAACAAAAACCATCTTAATAGGTCAAACGTGATCAATGATTACATTCTTTTTTCTTAACTATAAAGCAGGCAGGATCTTAGAAGGACAATGAGAGAGGAAGTTCGGTAATTATTTACCTGTTCTATCCAACTGTGCACCTATAAATCACAGAGGGTGAACCAACAAAGACCACTCTGGAACTTGGCTTCCTTGCAAGAATCAGGGTTCCAAAAACCACCTATTAAGGAACAACAGGAGGAAGCTAAATTTTTTTTCTAATTGGGGAAAAATAATTCCAGCCCCAAGAGAGTGACACTACCACCTCGACACTCATACACAGACTACTGACATTCAAAGAAACTGATACTGGAGAATATAAAGGAATAATTAAAAACTATTGCAAATGAAAGTCACAACTAAATTCCATTTTCTCAGTTCTCAGTAAACTAAATTATGAGATAAAAAATTCAATAAACGCAAATGAATTTTAACAAGCAACTACTACCACCACCACCAATGGTTATGTATTTTGACCTCTGCTTTAGAACTACACAAAATCTTTCAAAATTATGCAAAGAGCCCAAGTAAGCAGAGGATTTGTGTAGCTGGGACTGGCAAACATCTGGAAATCCAGGTGCATGACATTTAAATTCTCTGTGGCAGAAGTGTTCCTCCGTCATATGAAACTGTCACATTATTATTTTGTCTAATGATACCATCATTATCATATTCACTTGAGTGACAAAATGCCAGATTTATACTCATCAATTTTCTGCTGTGTCTTTCCAAATCAAAGAGTTTTTTCTTTCAAATCCAGTCAAATCACGGTGGGCTCAGGCAATAGAGAGGAAATTACAGTTGTGATATTAAAAAATTATATACCATCTTAGTCCATCCCTGTAATTCAAGCATTAAATTTGGTACTGCCAAGGTTCAATCATTTAATCCTGAATAGTTCTGAATTTAATTATGTGAATGAAGAAAAATATTTAAGTATGAAAAATTCCATCACAAGAAATAAGAAAAAAAAATCAATTTAGAAGGAAAATATAAGAAATAAATATCCTTATTATGAATCTGATAAGCTATATAATTATGACTTTTTAATTAAAAAAATTTTTTATCATGTTACTTAAAATGGTATTTTGACTGTGAACAAATTGAAGTAAATATAGTTAGTTGAAACTTCATTAGTTATAGGTGCAGAAAGATTTCTAATGATTTGCTTAATGAATTAAGGGAACTAGTAAAACAAGATACAAGTAAAAGTAAAATATTGTGTTAGGGACTTTAACTATGATAATAAAATATCACGGGTTTTAATATTGGCTCAGATATATAAAAACTGGACAAGTTAATTCTAAAGTCTATCACAATGCTACTTAATTTATATCTCTTGTTGAGGATAAGAAAGTACAACATGTCTGACACATAGGAAGGAAGTACTCAGAACTGTAGCAATTATTGTTAAAATTTATTTGCAGTCATAGACTAGCATAGGAAAGGAATAAATAGAAAAAGAAAATCTGAATTTTTAATGTGTTTGAAAGGAACTTTTATATACATGTGGGAATAAAATAAAAATCCAACTTTCAATATGGTAGCTTTTTATAATGAATTTATAACCAAATTATTAACCTTAGATACTGTGCTGAGATCAATGAAATTGTATTCATTACATAAAATCTGCTTCACTAAACAAATGACACCATCCAAACATCCACCCCCCCCCAAGACACATAAAGTAGCACCTACTTGGGCCTCTGTGGTACTGCTCCTCACCCCAATATTTAACTCAGAGAAAATCTCTCCAGATTCTTTTATCATCCCCATTCCTCACTCTTCCTACATGCTGCTCTTGCCTCTATTGCTTTGGCTCTCTGCCTTTTTTTCCATTCTTTTGCCCATTCAATCATTCAAGTATCTGCTTTGCAATTTCTCCTAGTTGCTTTCTCTGTTTCCCTACAATCCATACAAAGCCATAAATTTCTCCCATTAGAGGTAGGGATGACAATAAAATTCTAGTTTATGTGTGAAAAGAACACATTTTGAACACAATTCTACTAAATTTCAGAAATACTTTGTTTCCTTTTTTAGATGTTATACATGCACTTAAGACTTATGGTTTTCACAGAAATGAAGGTCAAGTCCCATATATAACAAAGCCTGAATTGCTAATGATGATTTAATTCCATAAATCGACACAGTGACATGTATTATACCACATAAACTAAGTGCAGATTCTCCCATATAGATTCAAAAGAACTCAAGAATGATGAAGATTGTTAGATGGTAGGCAAGAGTAAATACTAAATATCTGTAAGCTAAATTCATGGGTTTTCTGGAGTGCCTGGAGGAAATTATTCTTTACTAGAGATGCTCTAAGTTATTTGTATAAAATTATAAATACATGAAATGCCAGAGAAATAGTACAATGGTTAAGGCTTGCCTTACATGAGCCTAGTAGGCCAGCTGGCCCTAGTTCAATCCTAGCACGACATATGGTTCTCTGAACACACTTCCAGGAGTGATCCCTGAACACAGAACCAGGAGTAGGCTCTGAGCACCAACAGCTATCACCATGACAAATTAATTTATTAAACAATACTTCTCTCATTTCATACAACACAACAACAAACTTACGGTTTGAGGCTCTTCACGTATTCCTAAATCAACCAGATGCCATTGGGCTACATTGGCATGTGATAGGTCCAATGGAAATGTTACTGGCGCCTGCTCGAAGCAAATCGATGAATAACAGGATTCGAGTGATCAGGTGATCAAGTGAAACAATACTTAGCACAATATCTATTACAGTTCACCATCTATGTCTTACAGATAAAAGTAATTATCTTCTATATCCGTAATGAATTTATATGTATGAATGTATCCTGTAATATTTTTGTTCAGAGATGATCTCCACCACATTTGCAAAGAAAGGATGGTAAAGAAGAGAGGTGCAAGTTATTGTAAAAGGCATAGGGTATAGGTATATAAGAACTGTGCTATTCCTCTGAAATTTTTGTTCATTTGATAGATATTAATACACTTAAAATTATTTAAACAACGATTATTGATATACTCAAATGTTTATTGTGTATTTACTCTGTCTCTTGTTCCATATATTAGAAATAAGAAAAAAAAATGGCTCCGAGGATCAAACCAGGTCAGGTGTGTGCAAGGAAACACCCTGTCCAGGGATACTATCTCTCTGGCCCTGCAAGTCAGGAGTTTCCAGTTTACAAACTCAACAGGTACACCCGCAGAGCAGAAACCAGCTTTCCCTGTTGAACCCCCTACATTCCATGGACCACGAGAGCAACTTCCGACCAGAGTCCACCATCCCGATGGAGCCTTGGAGGAGCCGGAGAGAAAACCCCCACACCTTGCTGACAGCGATCTTCACAATCCACATTCTGCAGGTCGTAAGATCTCCACCCAGCAGATTAATCCAGTCTCCAGCCTGGCTTGTCAGAAACCCAGCCTACAAGGACCCACCCGCAGAGACCCACCCTTCAGAGGAGACTATTTCAAGCCCAGGAATGCTTGAGCCTAAGACACAGGTACACCCGGCAGAGCAGAAACCAGCTTTCCCCTGCGTGCGGCCGGCTGTACCATAAACATTCTACCCACCCTCTGAGAGAGCCCAACAAAGTAATGAGAATATAGCACCCGCATGGCAGAGCCTGGCAAGCTGTCCGATGCATGTTCGATATGCCAAATCCAGTAACAGAAATGTTTATTTTCCTGACCCGAAAGAGCCCTTAATGCGGCAGCAGTAAGAAAGGCAAACAAGCAGTGCCTGATAAAATTTCATGGCCATCCTAGGCTGCCAAAACAAGAAGGACTAAAATGACTGTCTGTACTTTCAATGCCCGTACGCTGGCATCAGAAGCGTATATTGAGGATCTGATGGTGCAAGCGCAAAAGATCAAGTATGACATCATTGGTCTGACTGAGACGAGGAGGCGTCAGTTGCACCATGCTGTATTTGACACCAGAGAAGAACTGTTTCTTGGAACATGCGATGAAAAGAGGCATTGGTGGCGATGGTGTCCTTGTCAACACAAACATGGCCATCAACATTGATTCATTTGAATGCCTAACAAACCATATAGGACGATTACACTTGAAGAGATGTGGCCCACTACCAGCAATTTCTATCTTCATTGTCTACGCACCAACATCCACATACAAAGAAGATGAAATTGAGAAATTCTACATGGAATTGGAGGAGTTCTATAAAAAAAGATCACACCTTCTACAAGATCATAGTCGGTGATTTTAATGCAAAAATAGGACCAAGAAGATTCGCTGAAGAACTCCACATCAGGAACCATGGCCTAGAATGGAATGAGCAGGGTGAGAGACTATCTGAGTTCATCATGTCCACCAAGACCATTCCTGGGAACTCACAGTTCCAGAAGGCTGAAGCGAAACATTGGACATGGGAATCTCCTGGCAGACAGTTCCACAATGAAATTGACCACATCATCTTCAATAGACAGTTTTGTCTGACCGATGTAACTGTCGTCCCCCAAATTCCAAACAGGATCAGACCACCGTCTCCTTCGTGCAAAATTCTACTTCCCATAAAGGGGAGAAAAGGCTACAACGTTTAGGAAGAGAACTCCCCAGAACAACCACCAACTGGGAACTCTTTGGCACCATTGCAGCAACATGGGAAGATACCATCATTGGCGACATTGATGAAGAATACAATGGACTGGTTCAGCACCTCCATGATTGTGCGAAGAATGCTGAGAGAGAGAAAGGCACAAAAGGAGGCTTGTCTTCAGAAACTCTTGAGCTCATTTGCCAAAATGGCAAGTCGCGAGCCTCAGGAGACCAAATGCTAAAGTCTAAGCTTGCTAAGCGGTGCAGAGAAGCGATAAAAGAAGACCTCAAAGACAGAAGAGCAGAAATACTGGAAGATGCAGCAGAAGCCGGGAAAAGCATTCGCACTGCCCGCCTGTCCTTCGCCAACTATAAGACCAAGATGACTGCCCTCTGACGCCCTGATGGATCTATCACATCTTCCAGAAATGCAATGGAGAAGATTATCCAATACTTCTACTCAAATCTCTTTGATAGCCACATCCACCTGCCCACATACCAAATTCCACAGGATGGATATGTCATTCCCAACGTTCTCCCTTCTGAAATCCGACATGCCATCTCGTCAGTAAAGAAGGGAACAGCACCAGGCCCAGACAAAGTTAGACCGAACACCTGAAGAATCTGCCATCGGTACTCATCAATACACTAGCTCGGCTCTTCACACGTTACCTGCCCGAATGCAAGGTGCCCTCCCAATGGAAAAGCAGCAGGACAGTTCTGCTGTTCAAGAAGGGAGACATTCACGACATCAGCAACTATCGCCCCATTTGCCTGTTGTCAATCATCTACAAGCTGTTTACGCGAGTCATCCTGAACAGGATTAGCAGAACACTAGATGAAGGACAACCATGCGAGCAAGCAGGCTTCGGAAAGGATTCAGCACAATCGACCATATCCACACAGTAACCAAGCTCATTGAGGTTTGTAGGGGGACAAGATGCCGCTCTGTCTCACGTTCATTGATTTACAGAAAGCCTTTGATCTGTGGATACTGAAGCAGTCATTGAAGCCCTAGCCAAACAGGTTGTTCAAACCCAATACATCAAGATCCTTCGTGAGCTGTATTCACGGATTCACCACCAGGATCTCACCATTCTACAAAGAAGTGATCATTAACGTGAAAACAGGGGTTCGAGCAGGGTGATACCATTTCACCAAAACTCTTCAGTGCCACCCTGGAGAACATCATTCAACAATTAGAATGGGAAGGAATGGGAGTGAAGATAGATGGTCGGCAACTACACCACCTCCGCTTCGCTGATGACATCGTTCTAATAACACCAAACATTAGCCAAGCGGCACAAATGCTGGCTGACTTTGACCAAGAATGTGGAAATATATAGGTCTACAGCTGAATCTAAAGAAAACAATGTTTATGAAGAATGAACTAGTTCCAGAGGCCCCATTCACTCTCAATGGAACAAACATCTCTGAATGCAGCAGTTATGTGTACCTAGGTTGAGAAATTAACATGATGAGCGACCTAAAACCTGAGGCTGCGCGGGAGGAAGAGAGCAGCATGGAATGCCTTCAAAGGCATCAAAGAAATAGCTAAAAGGACAAAGAACCTCCCGCTCCGGGCACATCTCTTTGACTCCACCGTTCTCCCTGCATTAACATACGTTCCTCAGAGACCTGGGCCCTATGAAAGCAGGATGAGAATGCTATTCGGGTCTCCCAGAGAGGAATCGAAAGAGCTATACTTGGAATATCACGCCTCACTCAAGCGAGAGAATGAATCCGGAGTTCTGACCTCCGTCGCTATTCCAGAATCAGGGACGCTGTCTCGTTTGCCAAGGCATCAAAAATCAGATGGGCCTGGACATGTAATGCAATTTAGAGACAACCGCTGGACTAGAGCCGTTGTCTACTGGATCCCACAGGGTTGTGAAAAGATCACGTGGCCACCCACCTACAAGATGGTCAGACTTCCTTGTCAAGACCCTGAAGGAACGGTTTGAGGCTCTTCATATTCCTGAATCAACCAGATGCCATTGGGCTACATTGGCACGTGATAGGGTACAATGGAAATGTTACTGGCGCCTGCTAGAGCAAATCGATGAATAAGGGGATTCAAGTGATCAAGTGATCAAGAAAACAAAACACAAAGGTTTCTTTTCCGACTTGAATTTTTAAGGGAAGTATATGTTCAATAAACAATGTAGTAAATAAACAGTTTACCGGATGGTGATAAGTTTACTAGAGAAAAATGAGGTACGGGTTAAACAGGTGTATGAAATTTAAATGATTGTTATATATGCAGATTGCCGTTCACCTGTCTGACTGATCTTATTATGTGCATAAGAGCCTCTCAGCATTCAGGCAAATCACTAGCTGAATGGGACAGAATGGAACAAAATCAGCCAGAAAGGGACATGTAGGGTACTTAACAGAAACAAATAGTTTTCATTAGGAAGTTCTAAGAATAATATACTAATTAAGTGTGTATGGTACATGCTTAAACCCAAAAAAAAATCCAGAAAGAAATTTAGACATATGAAATAGTGAATTCTAGTGTTATCCCTTACTTTTCAAGTTGTGAAGATCAGAATATAGAAAGGCAACTGAAGTTAGTTTTAAAGAGCATTTGAGAAGTGATCATGTCATAGCTGGAAAGATGGCTCAAAGATCTGGAAAGCATTCTTTTATAATTATGTAGAATATATTTATTATCATACACACAGAGACACAGATTCTTCTCTTCTATCAGAACCCAGGATTTATAACTGAAATTCTTCATTCCTCCCAGGGAGAGCATTCTTTTTCATGCAGGAGGCCTAGATTTAATTCCTGGCACCACACATTATACCTTGAGCACTGCTGAGGTGTGACCCTCAATGTATTTTAAAAAAAGGTATATGTTAATTATATAAAATAAATCTTGGTTTTTAATAGAAACTGTTCTAGTAGAATCTGTTGAGATAATTCCAGGTTCCAAAGTGTATGGGACAGAGGAGAGTGCAACACAGGTATCTGGAAAACAAATTCCAGGTAGAGAGACCTGTAAGTGCAAAGTTCCAGCGAAAACAAGATCATATCTAGATTGTTCCAGAGCAAGAACCTATCTAGATTGCTCCATGAGTCACAAGAAGACTCAGGAAGGAGATGAGGCTGGAGAAAGGAGTGTGGGAGGTAAGCACCACACTTAAAGTTTTAGGACAAAAATAAGGACTTTGGCTTTATTCTGATTGCCAGTGAAGTGGTGAAAGTTTTTTTGAGCAGAGCGTGAAAAACACTATGTATTAATCTATATTACTGCTGTATTAAAATGGTCTTACTAGCTAATATAGGAAGGATAGACTAAAGTGAGTTGGCATCTAGGAAGAATAAACTAACTTGCACTGGCAGTGAGGACCAGGGCAGGATGTAATTGCAGCAGTACAGAGTTGAAGGTGGCTTGGAATAGCATAAAAGATATGGAAGTGGTAAAAACTGGTCATTATCTCTCACTATCACTATCACTATCTTCCCGTTCATCATCTATTTGCTACAGCGGACACCAGTAATATCTCCATATGTCCTGTCTCATGCTAGTAGAACCAAAGGCATCTGCTTGCTCCTGGAACATAAAGAGCCTCAAACCATTATATTAGGTCAGGGAATGACCTAATATAAATGTTACTGGTATTTGGCATATCAAATACGACACGAGCAGCTTGCCAGGCTTGCCATGTGGGTGGCATACTCTTGTAGTCACCTGTGAATAAAGCATTTATTGATGAATGCGTGGCCGCTAGCGGCTGCGGGCTGTGATAGTCTGGTCTGCTGGGTGGAGTTGTGAGAGAAGAGTCGGATGTGGAAGATGGAGGCCCCCATAGAGTAGAAAGGTCGTCTGGCTTGTTGTGAGGCTCTGCTGGGGTGGCAGGCCAGGGCTAGAACCCGCCATGCCTCCCGGGTGCCTCATGGTGGCTGGGCACAGGGAGAGCAAGAGCAGCTCTGCCCCATGTCTGAGAGTCTCTGGTTCCAGCATACCTGGGCGGATTGAAAGAAAACTGCTGCAGGGTGGTGTGGATGATCCGAGCGCTGTGATAGTCTGGTCTGCTGGGTGGAGTTGTGACAAGGGAAGTCACGGATGTGGAAGATGGTGGCCCCAAGGAGTCGGGGGTCGTCTGGCTTGTTGTGAGGGGCTCTGCTAGGGTGGAAGGCCAGGACTAGAACCAGCCAGGCCTCCTGGGTCCCTCATGAGCGTCTGGGCATAGGGAGGCAAAAGACAGCTCTGCCCCATGTCCCGAGAGTCTCTGGTTCAACATACCTGGACCAGATTGAAAGAAAACAGTATCTCTCACAGATTATAAAACCATTGTTTTGCAAGTGGTACAGTGATATCATTTAGCATGCCCGAAGGCTGTGAAACATGTGTTCTACTTCCTAAGAAGGAAAAATTAGTGCGCTTAAGCAGTTATGTGTGTTTGATGGTCTAACCGGTCCAGTAGGTTGACGGAGTGGAGGAGCATAGTTTTGTATTGTGGCTTTTGTTTGTTTCTGTTTTATTTGTTTTGTTTGTGGGTACACCATCTGTGCTCAGTCTAGCAGGCTTGCAGAACCATGTGGTGCCAGGAATCAAATCTGAGATGGCTGCATACAAGGCAATTGCCCTATCTGATGCACCACACTCCTACCCACAGATGTAGTCTTATGATCTGAGTTATTATTCTCCTCTCTCCTCCTGCTTGAAGAACCTCTCTTCCCAAAAGTTATTTTAAGGCCCTCCTTTTTATCCTGTCCCACAACTATTGAAGGCCAGAACAAATGCTTAGTTAAATTCCTAGTACCTTCTGTTACCTATCCATTCCATAGGGACTGAAGAATTTCTCAGATTTCATAATGTACTGAGGAGAAAATTCAAAATCCTGAAATGGCTTGGCAGTGTTTCCCTTATTTGGTGATTGGTAATTTCTGCTGGTCGTGGCTTCATCTATGGCTGGTTTCACATCTCAAGTTCTACTCTCCTCCTACTCAAACACACACATAACAGGTCAAACTCATACCAAACACACACTACATACATGCACTAATTGATAATACATAAAATAGCCTTTCCATTCTTCCGTAGAGATTCCAGGTTATTAGAAAAGCTTAAGTGTGTATTTCCTGCTCGGAAGGAGAAAAGGAGAGAAATCATGACAATAGCAGACCAAAACAAGAAACTATCAATTGGTCCTCTCAGAAAACAGTGATTAAGACCTCAGCAATCAGAAGGATATCTTTGTCTTCTCAACATAAAGAACTTCAGTATTGTAAAAGCATTTCTGGACTAGAGCGTGCTAAGAAGAACATGTGAGGGTAAAAGAGTCTGGGGGAGGGAATTTCAAGTAGGCAAATTTTTCTTGATCATAATTAAATTTAAATAGTACACTGCCATTTTTTTCTCCTCTCTCTCATAGTTGAGGAATAAATGAAAATTAACAGCATCTTTACTGAGATCAACAGAGTAATTCTAGTTAAGTACCTTATAAAATCAAGTTTATTTCCATTCCTGGGATAAATAGTCCCTCGAAGGCTTGTGAATGAAAGCTCCAAACTGAACTAGGCAATTTATTCCACTTTAGGTGTTGTTGGATCCTCCCCACCCGGCCCTCCCCCCTCACGCCCCATATAAAAGCAAACACGTGTGGAAGGGTAATTGTTGGATCTCCAGACAACCTTTCAGTTCTCTTTTCTGGACACTAATGTTTCTGTGAAGGGACCTGCTGAAAAGTGTCGATGACATGGGTTTGGCAGACAGGATACTTTTCTCCTGAGCCATCATGGCTTTAAATAGAAGACCATTTGGCTGAATTGACTGCATCAGTAATAGGGCTACATTATATTTTAGTATCTTTAACCCCATGCAGAAAGTGGAGAGTGTTCCACATCCTAATGGTTATTACCTATGTATTGCAATTCTCCATTCTTTCATTTCCTCTTCTGTAAAATGACACGAGTGGCTTGAAATTACTAGCGAAAAATTATTCTCAGACTTGCTCACTATCTGAGCTCACTCTGTTACGTAAAGACAATTAAATGGATTCTATTATTCTAGTATGTGGTTGTTATTGTGACCAGTGAATGATCAATGAGTTCTGAAAAATGGGAGGTCTTACATATTGGATCAATTACTTGGTGATTTTCAACATCAGTTATTCTACAATAATGCTTATAATGGAAAATGTAACTGTGGTCATTGATACTGCAATAAAACACTAATTTCCAAAAGCACAAACAAATGGATCAGAAGTATGATCAGTGAATATTTGAATAAGAAGAAACAATGTTCCTTATCATTCAAGAATAGATTATTTGGGGCCTTAGGGCGAGTGATAGCAGAGGTAGAGCATTTGCCTTGCACACAGCCAGCCCATGCTGGCGATGTGTTCAATCCCCAGCATCCCATATGGTCCACTGAGCACTGCCAGGAGTAATTCCTGGTGCAGAGCCAAGTAACCCCTGAGCTTTAGGGTATGACCCAAAAGAAAAAAAAAGAATAGATTATTTTTATGTACAGTCCATTCAACTAGTTCTGTGTTTGTAGTCTCTGCAAAAAATGTAAATACTGTTATGACCAGAATAACTTGGAGGAATTTATTCAAAAATATTTGTATGTGCCTTGTTAGGGATTCACAGTGAACAACATTGAGTTCCCTGTCCTTTGATTTGAGGACCTTGTACCTTGCTTTGGCTGGAGGGATATTAGCTGACTTGAAAGCGTGATTCTATTATGATGTCTTTCATTTCTACAATTGTCTTACAACTCGGGGTAAGCTGCC